>CM038218.1:102038395-102154675 GCA_021442155.1 Cymbidium sinense
AAATAAACATAATATATTAAACCTAAACATAAATTAAAATAAAGTAAACTACAACAAATATAACCTAAACCTAAAATAAACAAAACCTAAATCCTAAACTAAATAAAATAAAATAAACTAAAAGCTAACCAATACCTAAACTAAAAAATAAAACCTAATAATAAACCTAAAATAAAAACCTAAAACCTAAACCTTAAACCCTAAACCTAAAAAGTTAAAAACCTAATCCTAAACTAAATAAAACCTAAAAAATAAAATGAATAAAAAACAACTAAGATAATTAAAACCTAAACCTAAAATAAAAATCATATTAACCAAAACCTAAGATAAGATAAACTATATTGAAAAAAATAAAATCTAAACCTAAGCTAAATAAAATAAAATAAACAAAAAATAAACCTAAACCTAAACTAAAAACTAATACCTAAAAATAAACCTAAAATAAAAACATAAAACCTAAACCTATATCTAAAAATAAAAAATAAAACCTAAACCTAAAAAATAAAAATAAAAATAAAACTAAACTAAAAAATAAACTTAAATCTAAACTGTAACCTAAAAAAATCTAAAATTAATAAACTAAACTAAATAAAAATAAAAATAAACCTAAATAAAAATAAAAAATAAAATAAATTAATATAAATAAAAAATAAACTAATTAAACTCAAACCTACGAGTTCACTTAATTTAAAAATTAAAAATTAAAAATTAAAAAAAATAAAAACAAATAAGAAAACCCTAAACCCTAAACCCTAAAGCCCTAAACCCTAAAACCTTAAACCCTAAACCCTAAACCCTAAATCCTTAACCCTAAAATCTACAACCCTAAACCCTAAAAGCTAAACCCTAAACCCTAAATCCTAAACCCTAAACTTTAAACCCTAAAATCTACAATGCCAAACACTAAAACATAAATGCCAAATCCTAAACCCTTAACCCTTAACCCTAAACCCTAAAAACCTAAAAAACTAAACCTAAACTCAATAAAACCTAAGAATAAAATAAATAAAAAACCTAAACTTTAATAAAAATAAATAAAATAAAATAAAATAGAAACTTAAACTAAAACCTAAACCTAAACCTAAAAATAAATGAAAATAAAATAAGGAAAAACATAAATTAAATTAAAAAGTAAAATAAACCTAAGAATAAAAACCCTTAATAAAATAAAAACTAAACGTAACATAAAAATTAAATAAACCTAAAATAAAATAAAATAAAAACTAAATAAAAACCTAAACCTAAAAATAAAAAAAAAATAAAACATAAACCCTAACTTATAAAAAACCTAAACCTAAAAAAAATAAAATAATCAAAATAAAATAAACCTAAACCTAAACTAAAATAAACTAAATTGAAATAAATTAAATTAAAATAAAATAAATATAAACCTAAACCTAAAATAAACTAAAGCTAAACCTAAACCTAAACTAAATAAAATTAAATAAACTAAAAATAAACCTAAACCTAAACTAAAATAAAACCTAAAAATAAACCTAAAATAAAAAAACTAAAACATAAACCTAAAAAAACAAAATAAAAACCTAAACCTATACCAAAAAATAAAAATTAAAACTTAAACCTAAAAAATAAAATAAAAATAAAACTCAACAAAAAATAAACCTAAACCTAAACCTAAATCAAAAAAATAAACTAAAATAGAAAACCTAAACTAAAATAAGTAAACCTAAAATAAATTAGCTAAACTAAATAAAAATAAAAAAGAAACCTCAATAAAAATAAAAAATAAAAAATAAAAAAAACTAAATAAACCTAAACCTACTAGTTTACTTAATTTTAAAAAACAAAAAAAATACCCTAAACCCTAAATCCTAAACCATAAACCCTAAACCCAAAAACTAATCCTAAACCTTAAACCTACAACCCTAAACCCTAAATCCTAAAAAACCCAAAACCTAAACTTCTATTTCTAAACCCTAAACCCGAAAACCCTAAACCTTAAACCATGAAACCTAAAACCTAAACCCTAAACCCCAAGCTCTAAACTTAAATCTAAGCAGCTAAATAAATTAAAAAATAAACCTAAACCATAAAACCTAATAAACCTAAACCCTAAGAATGGGTTGAACCTTGACAGTAGGAACATCACCGTGAATAAGGCTCAGCCTATATCTTGCGGGGGTATCGCTGTGGTGGTGGGGGATTTGGAGGTGCTGTTGGATACAGAGGTGGTGGTCGAAGCAGTGGTTATTATGGAGATGTGAGGAGCGACGGAGGTTAAAGCGATGGTGGTGGCGGAGGGAGAGACCGGGGATATGATGGTGGAACATGCTACTCGAGAGGCTGGGGCAATTCTGATAGGAACTAAAGAAACTTCAGAATGGTCGATCCGATCTACTGCTTATGAAATTATGTCTTTATAGTGGAGATAATTCTAGTTATCTAGGG
Organism: Cymbidium sinense; assembly: GCA_021442155.1. NCBI lineage: Eukaryota > Viridiplantae > Streptophyta > Magnoliopsida > Asparagales > Orchidaceae > Cymbidium > Cymbidium sinense. Next base: position 102,040,805 of record CM038218.1, read on the forward strand.
TTTTTAATTTGCTCTATGTGTGCTCATTTTTTATCTATGTCATTGCTTATGTCTTAGAAAACTTAGCATATTACTTGGTTGATGAAATCAAAAAGAAGAAATGCTGAATCTTAATTTGTTCTCCATTAAAAAAATCAAAAACCCTAAACCCTAAACTAAAACTTGAACCTAAAACCAAAACCTTAAACCCTAAAAATCATAAACTCTAAACTCTAAACCCTAAACCCTAAAACCCTAAACCCTAAATCCTAAATCCTAAAACCTAAACCCTAAACACTAAACCCTAAATCCTAAAGCCTAAACCCTAAACCCTAAACCCTAAACCACAAACCCTAAACCCTAAACGCTAAAATGCTAAAAACCTAAACCTAAACTAAATAAAACCTAAAAATAAACTAAATAGAAAACCTAAACCAAAATAAAATAATAAAATAAAATAAAATAAAACTCTAAAACTCAAAACCAAACCTAAAAAAAAACTAAAAAAAAAACAAAAATAAAATAAATAAAACCTAAACTAAATAAAAAAATAAAACTAAATAAAATTAAAACTAAACATATATATATATATATATATATATATATATATATATATATATATAAAATGAAATAAAACTAAATAAAGACTAAAATATAAACTTAAAAATAAATAAATAAAACCTAAACCCTAAACTTAAAAAAAACCTAAACCTAAAGTAAAAATAAAATAAATCTAATCCTAAACTAAAATAAATTAAACTAAAATAAATAAAACCTAAACCTAAACCTAAAATAAACTAAACCTAAACTTAAACCTAAAACATAAATAAAATAAAATAAACCTACACCTAAAGAAATAAATAAAAACCTAAACCTAAATCTAAAAATTAAAAATAAATCCTAAACTGAAAAAATAAAATAAAAATAAAATTAAACTTAAAAATAAACCAAAACCTAAATTTAAAAATTAAACAAAAAAAAACTAAACTAAAATAAATAAACTAAACTAAATAAAATAAAAATAAACCTAAATAAAAATAAAAAATAAAAAATAAAATAAACTATAAAAAATAAAAAATAAACTAAATAAACTTAAACATACCAGTGTACTTAAATATTAAAATTTTTTTTTAAAAAAACCTAACTCTAAACCATGAATGCTAAACCTACAACCCTAAACCCTATACCCTAAATCCTAAACCCTAAATCCTAAAAACCTAAACCCTAAACCCTAAACCATAAACCCTAAACCCTAAAGCCAATAACCCTAAACCCTAAACCCAAAACCCAAAACCCCAAACCCTAAACCCCAAACCCTAAACCCTAAGCCCTAAATCCTAGACCATAAAAAACCCATAAACCTAAACCTAAATTAAATAAAACCTGAAAATAAAATAAATAAAAAATAATAAACCTAAATAAAATAAAATATAAACCTGAATGAAAACCTAAACATAAAAATAAACCTAAATGTAAAAATAAACTAAAATAAAAAATAAAAACTAAACTAAAATAAAATAAATAAAAACTTAAACTAAACTAAATAAAATAAAATAAACCTTAAAATAAAAAACCTAAATAAAATAAAAATTAAATGTAAAAAAAATAAAATAAACCAAAAATAAAATAAAATAAAACTAAATAAAAACCTAAACCTATAAAATAAACCTAAAAATAAAACCTAAAATAAAACTTAAAAATAAATAAAAAATAAAACCTAAACCCTAAACTAAAAAAATGTAAACCTAAAATACAAAAATAAAATAAACCTAAAATAATTAAATTAAACTAAATAAAAATAAAAATTAACCTAAATAAAAATAAAAAAATAAAATAAACTAAAAAAATAAAAAATAAACTTAATAAACTTAAACATACTAGTTTGCTTAAATATTAAAAAACATTTTATAAAAAACCTAACCCTAAACCATGAGCAAACAAAAACCTAACCCCTAAACCCTAAACCCTATGGTTACTTCCTTCATCATCACACTTTTTTATCCTCGAGGTCCCACACAAAAAATTTGTCAATTGATTGACGAATGCAACCCAAGAAAGTAGTAGTTAAGATTGGTTTCATTCCCCTCTCCATAGAGAGAAAAACCTTATCCTTCACCCGCTTCTTCGAATGAGTCAGCAACAAAGTGGATGCTAGGGCTTATGCCTTTCCAACAATGTCTATTTTGGTACCCTCTCCTTTTGTGCTACGCCCAAAGCATTCATTACTTTCACTAGCATTTACTTGACTAAGCTTAATCAAAAGGCTATCTTGATAGCTTTTAGCTCTAATAGTCGCCCACTTCTTCCTCACCCTCAGAACAGATCAAGGTCGAAGACCAAGGTCCTATCCTTCCCTATAATGTGATGAAGGAAGTGGGTTGCTTGTCTTGCCTTGAGCCCATAAGAATAGGTACTGCTCTATTGAAAATTAAGCTAGGAAATGGGCCTAACTCCATTCGCTGATGAACCCTTAGCTGATGAACCCTTAGCCTTTGGTGGTATGCTTGGTTATGTGTCGTCTACTATCAGAAAAGACTGATGGAGCTCCTTGGATATATTCCTAAAGTCATCTTGATGAGAGTGCCCTGATGCAACAATGGTCAGGCAGATGCACTCTCCAAGATTGCCAAAGAATTGGCAAGCAAGTTCTCTTCTCCCATCACATCATGGTGTTGATCCATAATCGACAAAGATTGTCTCATACAGATCTATCTCCTGCAAAAAAGGAGACATCCCATTCTGAGTCCACCTTGATAGCTTTGTAAGTAGATGAAGCTAGCGACTAGCAGAAATCCTTCATTGAGTATCTATAATGTGGAAAACTCCCATGTAAATCCTCTCTTGCATCTCAAGTGAAAAAGAGAGCTCTTTTTTTCACTTATGTTAATAACTCTTTGTATTAACACTCATTCCACTAATTATGGCTTCGATGCCTTGCCAAAGAGGAGGCCCAAAAGGTCATGGGTGAGCAACATTTTGGATTGCGTGGGGCATGCAAATCTAGGCCTAAGATGAAGCTAAAAAATCAGTGCCTCAGGTATTATTGTCCCACGATGACTCAAGGCTGTGTAAATCATGCACATAGGTGTCATTAGTGCTAGGTTCATGGAGCCGCCTTGTACCAATCTCCAAATCCTCTCCATCCAATGGTGGTTTCATGGCCTAGGATATGGATGTAGCTAGTCCTATTGATCCTCCATCACCCAAGGGTCATAGGTTTATCCTCGTCACTTTGGATTACTTTTCTAAGTGGGTTGAAGCAGTTCCACTAAGAAAGGTTAAGGCAGACAATGTCTTAGAATTCTTCAGGGATGAATAAAGAAAATAGAAATTGGATAAAATCATATATCAATTTGGTTTTCCTCACCAGATCATATCCAATAATGGCACTACCTTTGAAGTACAAAAATTACTAGATTTGTTTGCTGTGATCACATAGATTGGCAGTACTCAATGATTTACTATCCCAGGGCTAATGGCTTAGCGAGGCTTTGAATAAGACTTTGGTACAACTTATCAAGAAAATTCTAGCTAATAATAAGGCATGAAAAGTTGGCAAAGGCTTTGTGGGCCTACCAGACTACTTATCATATTGCAACATAGTCTACTCCTTATGCTCTCGCCTTTGGAGTCGAAGTTGTCTTGCCTCTAAAGATAGAGCTTCCTTCATTTTGCATTTCCCTCAGTTACAAGTTCACTAAGGATGAGAGTCCCCAGCTAAGGCTAGAAGAACTTGAGAATCTCGATGAGGTCAGGCTTTAGGCTCAACAAAATTCTGAGATTTACCGTGCTAGAATGGCCCAAACTCATGATAAGTTAGTTTTACCTAGAACCTTTCGAGCTGGAGACCTTGTTCTTTTTCTTTGGTGGCCAATCGTGGCACTTCATCGTAAAGGCGACAAGTTTCAGCCAACTTGGGAAGGACCTTTCATAGTTGAACAAGCTTATGAAGGAGGTTTAGACCAGCTTGTCGACTCCAAAGGAGGCCATCCCATCCATAGTACGAGTCTATTTTCAAGATAGTTTTTTTGTTAAGACTACCATATTTTCAAATCTCCCAACCTTTCTTTGTTGTACTTTGGAAATAAAGCATAATTGAGCTCAGAACAAAAAATCTTTTTTTTACTTCGCTTTTAGAAATAGTAGAATAGAAGAGGTACATAGTAAAAGTTCTAGCTTAGATAGCTAAGATTTCTGATGAATTAAATTCTTTTATCTAAACTGACCCCAAAATTTTCTTCAATTCAGTTATCAATCTAGTCTTGTTCTGCTTGTACACCATCCTTTGTCTTCGGTGTGGGTATGCTTGGAAAATCCATCTGCCTAACAATCTTGTAGATAAAAGGTAGTAGAACAATTTTGGTCTACACCTTACTGGAGGAAGAGGTTAGATTTCCTAAACTACCCAATACTACTTTCCATTTAAAAGAGTCTACTAAAGCTAAAGGTAAAGACTTCAATCAAAAAATCTCATGTTTGTTTGTGCTATTTTGAATGATCTAGTTTCAATGGCATCACAAAGCACATGAGAATATGGGATGCGTGCCTAGTTCTCATTGGAGAGAGAAGAAGGAAAGGTGCAGATGAAAGTGGTATCAAACTTCACAAGAATGGGCATCCATCTATTCCATCCCTTAATCGATTGGGAGTTCTCCTCAATGGAGTTTTCATCACTACTAAAGCCATAATTATCTTTGATAGCTTAAGAGAGAAAGGATCAAATAGTTTTGGTGACGCTTCAATGATTCTATCATGAATTCCTTTTGGGAACATATGGATACCCTATACTTCATCATGGACAAAATGAGTGACTCTTTCCTTTTGAGCACTTGTTCATAGTCATGGAATATGACAGTTGCATCAATAGTGGTTTAGGAAGGCCCACCTCACACTCATTAGAAAAAAAAATCAGTGCACAAAGTGAAGATCACATATAGAATATAGAAGCAAAGCTTCTTTCATTGAATTCAACATTCAAAACCCATATTCAGACATTTGCCCCCCCTCCCCATCCCTCCCCAAGCATCTCATAGACCTCTTATTCTCTTCAAAGATCAAAAGTCAATTGTGTTTGAAAGTTCACCATCTCATAGCCTACTAGACACAACCATACTTGCGTAGAAACATCATTGTTGGTGGCTAATCCACTCCTAAGTGTGTGATAGGCCATGTTTCTCACCAGTTTGTCAGTTATGGGAGTTTCTCGTTGAGTTGCTGTAACCTTAGCCCCAAGCCTCCTTTCAACTACATAAGAAACTCTTGCTTGGGGCAAACCTTTCCTTTAGAGTGGGAAAGCCTTTTTTTTATTAGTTCACAGGGTGCAAAACCCTAGTTGTTTGATACCAACCTCTATTCAGCCCAATTTTCCTCCTTTATCGTGAAATAGTTGGTATGGAAAAGAGCTCCATCTACTTCTCTTCTAGTTTCTTTCCCATCGACCTATTTTTATTTAACCCTCTAGAACTAGGATGGAAGAGGCTTTCAAATCTTTCTTCCTTTGCTTTTGCTTCTTCCCCTTCCCACTTCTTAAGGTTACTCTTGAAGAATTCTTGTTAAGTTTCTTCCTCTAGCCCACCTTTTCAAACTTGTTTCCAAAATAGCATATTATGCTACCTTTTGATAAGGAAAGGCAAGGAATGATGAATAAAGGACCAAACCATACTTGGCCAATTGAATGGAATTGCAGCTTTTTTCTCTTGCTTTTGCATCTTGGTGTTACCTTGTGGGTGTCTAATGCCAACCTCGTTGTGCTGTGTGTCTTGGATTTCCTAAAAAATGCGATGTCAATCAACATGTGTAGCATAATGCGGTTCAACCTACCAGGCAAAGAGATATGGTTTCCTTAGATTGAGAATACCTCCTACAGTTTTGGTTGTGGCCATGGTAAAGGTTACAAGTGGGGTTGAAGGTGTGGCTATCTGACAAAGGTAGACTTGGAGGAAGTATGCACTGAGGGCATATCCACGATGAATGACGTATGGATCAAGAAGCTAGAGGATAAACTCAGACTCCTAGCACAGTCAATAGCCATGCATGCCATGATGGCATACGCCAACATACAGTTGGTGGATGCCAAAGTGCAAATGATGGATGCCAAAATATAGACTTTGAAAGGTGAAATGCATGAGCTTTTTACATGCTTTTGGGCTCATCTTGGGGATGGTAACTCAGAGCTTGGGTTGAGAAATGAGGTGCACTCATTGAGGGATCGGTTCTAGAGTGTTATCGATGGGTTGAAGGAAGACATTGGAGTGTTGAAGAATGCAATTGCTTCAACTCCATCCGGTGATGGGCCATCAGAGTCTCACTAATGTGAAGGCACATGGCCTAAAGAAGTACTTAGGGGAGTGAAATTCCATGGACTTAGATAACTTCATAGGAGACATGGGGTTGTACTCTTGAAGTAAAGAAGTTCAAAATTGGGTTGAGCTTCATTGGTGAGGATGCTAAAACATGGTTTTGTAGTAATTATAATGCCCTTGTTAATCCACAGATCATTAGTTAGGAGGGATGATCAAAAAAGAGAAATGTGAAAGCAATTTTTCTCTGCATGAATGTATCATGGTAGGGTAGAGAAGCTTTGCATAGACTAAGGCAGACTGGGTCCATGCGAAAGTATGTTAGATAGTTATAATCATTGATGATGAAGATAGGGAACATGGTAGAAGAATACAAGGTGTTTTGGTTTGAGGTGGGTCTCCAAGAGTGGGCAAGGAAAGAGATGCAAAAATGAAATCTGAAGGACCTGGCCTCAACAATTCGAATAGTAGAAGGATTCTATGGACAAAGTTCATCAACCATCAAGAAAAAACTAAAAATGACACTTTTTGCCCTTTTGAGAAGGAGTGTGATGATAAAAGAGATTGCTCCTACCAAGAAAACCATTTAGGTGACAAGATGCTTCATCTGGCGGCCACATCATTATCTGCCCAAAGAGAAATCTTTTTGCTCTTATTGCTAGGGATGAGCAAGTTGAACCCTCCGGTAAAATCCCAATGCCATAACATGAGAAGAAGTCTTTTGTTAATGGTTTAATGTATGTAGATGTCATAGTGAATGGTGATACCCTATCAAGTGGAGAAAAGGGTGCTTTAAGCTCCACTCCTTTCCATCTACTTGAAGCTATCAAAAAAGTCTATTTCCATCTATTAGCAATCAATTCCCTTTACTTTGGAATTCAATTTCGAACCTACCTTTTTTATGCCAAGTCCTGTGCCTCAATTCGTGTAAAAAAAGGTAGTTTATGAGGAAATATGGGCAACGAGTCAACCCTCTGTCATTCAATAAAAAAAAGAAATCAATAGATAATAGTGTTGCAAAATATGCCTTCATCCAAGAATTGATAATGCTAGCTTTATTAAGACTACATGGGCATTCTCCCTCTCACTAGAAGGCCCACAAAAGCACAAATGCGAGATAGTGCTAGATAGCAAGGTTGGAAAAGTCTACTAACCTTTGCAGGGCACAAAACCTTGACAAAATTAGTAACCGCTGGGATATCCAATCACATGTTGGGAAACTTCAAGCTTCCTATCTACACAATCAATCAGATTGAAGTCTTGCAATGTGACTTCCATTGGTCCCAAGGTAAAGTTTTAAAATCCATGTGATGAATTGGTGGTTCATCTGCCATTCCTTCTCTTGCACTCAAGAACTCAACCTTCCAAGCTAAATTGCTCTAGAAACTTCTCACATGTATCGAAACTTCATTTGCTAAATAATGAAAGCAAAAGACTTTCCCAAGAGATGTTGTCCACTAGATGTGGAGCCAAAATACTCAGCTTACTCTTCTTGAAAGTTCATTCATGCCAAAAGCCTATTCTCTAAAGTGGAATAGTATCATTGGTGATGGCAAGTACACCAAATATGCTTGGCTCAATGGTTATTCATGACCAACTAGCTGGATCTCTCCATCACTGACCTCTAACTCCCACTAATCTATGTTGGTCCATGGGTCCAATCGATGAGATTATTACTTTCCATTTGGAAAAGGTACGATATGTGGCTTCAGGTTCGAATCCCTCACTTTTTGTACCCACATCAATACCTAATTCACCAATGTTATTGACCTCCAAGTATCAAATAAATAATGAATAGGATGGAAAAGGTCAAGCAAGACAAGCAGAATCGAATCATATTACAAGAATCCCTTCATTATTAAAGATATGAGGAAAGCTGTTCACTCCTCTTATGATCTTCTATATATGATAACTAGTTTCTCTTTTTGAGGCCACACTAGGGAGGTCAAGTAACCAACCAGTTTTGAAGAAGTCAAAGTTCCAACTCTAACTATTTTAGATGTGGGAGATGCAGTAGAATAGAAGGATGCACAGGTTGGCAGCAATAAAGCCTCCAGGAGGATGTAGATTTGAACACAGAGAGTCCCCCCACATAATGCTGCAAACAAGGTCGCTGATGGCAGACTCTATCTCAAGATAGGAAAGAACCAACCCTCGGTAGAGGCTACTCTAGAGAAGGTTTCGGTTGAGAATGAAGCTTCCTTTCAAGTAGAACATCAAAATGAATTTGAGCTCCCTTCTTTCTCTTGAAGTCATCAGAGAAAGAGCTCAGAAGTGGTCAGAAAGACCCTTTAGCTTCCTTATTCTTTGGTTGCAAGTGAAGAGTTCAAAGAATGCATCTCCGGAGCATACACTCGACTCAAAGAACTTTTCCTTTCAATTTTATACTTTTTCCTGGCTCTAAGGCTAGATTTTGTAGCAAATGAATAACAGCTTCTAGTGGAAAGAATAGGCTAAAAGATTCAAGGCTACCTCTAGATTCCTTATGTGCTCCTAGGTGGTGACATGCCACATGAGATTTCTCATCTCGTTGTACCTAGAATTTTGGAAGATGACAGAAGGCTTGTCTTTTCAAACTGCTCCCAAAGCTCATGATCTGTAAACAGGATTTTGCAAAAACTTGAAATCGTCACTCAAAATTGGAGAGAAAGTAGTGGCTAAAGCATCATCTTTTCGCCTAGCTAGTCTTTGAGAGAATGTTGCCCTCATCTCATCCAAGCCCCTTCTCCCACTTCAATTCAATGAATTGAATCTAGTTGTATGAGAGTAGAGTAGAATTCATCCCTTTCATTTTGAAAGTCAAGGCGCTAAAGAAATGAGGTTGGTAGTTTACATCGAGTATATTATATAGTAAGCTCTATCAATAGTAAGTTTTGCTAAAAGGCTAGCCTTCCCTTTTCTTCTTGTTTTGAAGAATCAAATTACTACCTTTTCTTTTTGGACCACCTAACAAAGTGAAGATTTTCATTTCTATCATAGAAGCCTCTTGAAGAGCCTTATTTATCAACAACCTATACCCCAACCTTTACCTTAAACCAATGCATCAATCGCAAGCAAGAAAGGCTGACCCTTAGCAATTATCAAATCTAGAACCACTGAAGTGAAGCTTGAGTCTTTGCTTGCAAAAGAAAACAACTAATGAAAGCCTTAGGCCATGAGGTTTATCATATGAAGGAGACTTTCTTTGGACCAAAAAAATCTTTCTATATCAATTCAATAGCTTTTATTGTTTTTATCATTATGAGGTTCACAAAGTTGAGCCTTGCCCACCTTCAAGAAAACATAACCCTAAAATAGATTTTTCTATTCCCTCCACCCCATAGATCACCTTCCCTTCATCAACATATTTTTCTTCTTATGGGATTGAACACATTAAAATCCCTAGGGATTATTGAACATAAATCTATGCACAAACCCAATATCTCATTCTTTATTCAGTTTAGTAGAATGTGGGTCTCCAAAACCTAATGTTGTAGGTTCAAATGCTAAGAGTGATTCCATTTATGTTATGTCGAATTATAATGAAAGAACTTCACAAAATAAAGTAGAATTGCAACTTCAATTTGACCTCCTACAAGGAAGAGGTCAATAAAAAAAAAGAGATGTTTCTTAATCAAAGGTCCGATCACCGTGCAGATTATAAATATACAGTTACAAATAATCCTATGAAAGTAGTAGAAATTAGACCTAAGATAATTCCAAATAGAAAAACTTCAATCATTTTGATTTGTTTTAGGGAATGAAAAGAGAGGTATCCCTAAATATGAATGAATTATCCATGAATCTCAATGACCATGAATTGGCAATTGATGTGGGAAGAAATCATAAAATACTTGAAATGAAATATTATGAGGTCAATATTAAAAAGAGATGTTACTTAATCAAAGGTCCAACTAATCACCGTGCCTGTATTATAAATATACAATTACAAAAAATCCTATGAAAGTAATAGGAATTAGACCTAAGATGATTCCAAATAGAAAAACTTCAATCATTTTGATTTTTTTTAGGAAATAAAAAGAGAGGTAAGATCAATCCCAAAATATGAATCTGAATTATCCATGTATCTGAATGACCATGAATTGGCATTTGACATGGGAAGAAATCATAAATTACCTGAAATGAAATATTATGAGAGGCTTTTATTTTGATTTTTTCAATTATTTATTGAATTTCATTTATTTCAAATAAGTCATATCTTTTCAAACCAATAAATAGAGCGGTTATAGTTGAAGCAAAACCTAAATAACTAGTTAGAATAGGCATGAAAGAGCTAAATTAGATATGTTCTTTTACTACATATATGAATAAAACATTTACCTAAGTCTCAATCCAGATACTACGATAAGAGAAATTAATTGAAAGAATTCATTGAGTTCCAATTGAAAGTTCTTGATTCATCAGTTATTATAGATGACACTAAAAGAAAAAAAAACCTTGACTTTTTCCAAAAAAATTAAAAATTATTGAATATTTTCATTTGGTCTTTATTTTCTTTCTTTATTTGAATTTGATTTCTAACTCAATTCAAAGAAGAAAGTCTATTACACTTTTAGGTTCTATATTATTTCTATATTAAAGAATCCCATCTTGAGGAGATCTAATGTAACAACAGTTGCATCACGAATATGGATTGTTCGAATGATCTCTTTCTTTTTTTTCTTTTACAAATGAAATAGATAGGGATAGTAATAATAATTTCAATTTAGAATAGTAAGAATAGCATCGTTCAGTTTCTAAGTAAAGTGAAGAGGTTCAAAGTTTAATAGTCTTAGTCTTGTATGAATGAACAATTAATTACTTGAATAAAATGAGAGGATTCAAAAAAAAGAAAATAGGCTGAACGGTATATAGATTTCACATAATATATAATGGAATTTAAGAATATAATGAGATCTTTCAATCATGATATCTCTAATTCATTATTCTAGCCCATCCATTCAAGATCTTTACTTTCTATTAGATGATGCCACTAATACACTGAGGTTGTTAAACATAGTTCATGTCATTCTTGTCTTGGTTGCAATCAAATGTTGGCCTTCTTGAAACTAGAATTGGATGCGAAGAATGCCTTTCAAGAAAAAAATGGAAGGGAGGAAAGGATTCACAATTAGTTGTTAGGCAGCCTCCTCCAATTCCATCCCTTATCATAGGAATTTGGTATGCAAGCTCAAAAAAATTCACCTGGATTGACAGCTAAAAGCATGATATAAATGAAGTATGCATGGACAGAAGTAGCTACTTAAGTTTTAGGCAATGTAATATGAAATCAAAATTAAATCTAAGGAATAGAATCCATAGCTATTGATATGGAATATGCCTTACTGGGTAAGCAAAGTAGGGACTTTTTACAATGCTTGGCTTAGCGCTTTGCTATTGATAGGATAGTGAATCAGATTGGTGCAAAAGTAGCAGACATGTATGGATGGTAGGTCCTAGTATTAAGTATAAGTACAACAGGTACCATCAAATGCAGAAGAGGATGAGGAAGGAGCATAAAAAGTTTGAACTATAAGCCTTCTTTATTGTCCATGAAGTGGAAGTGACATATTTTCTCTTTTGAAAAGTAGTAGTGGTATTATTCTGACTTCATCCCCTACGTTGGCTTGGAAGGAAAGGTACGGAGCAAGGACCAACGAATGCCATTTTTATTTCAGGAAAGTAGTCATTCTCATTGTATTTGAGCTAATAGAATTACCTTTCTAGAAATTCCTCTTCATCTATTTTTTGTCACTCCATCACTCACTTCGCTATAAGAATCTTGAAGGTAGCTTCTACCTTGGATGTGGGCCTATCCAAGCCTCTTGGAGAGCAAAGCCCTAGTTTTTTTTGCTAGAATACTGACTTTTTTAGAGCACCTCTAGAAGGTGTAGAAGAATGCCTTTTCATTAGAGTGTATTGGTGTGACCTTAAGCATATCAAAATGCAGAATTATATAATGTAGAGTCCTTAAAGCTATTAGAAAATTTTCACTATCTATTTTATAATAGAGTCCTCTCTTTGTTTACTTATAGGGCAAAGTACTAGATTCAATATTCGTATGCTAATTTCTTCTCAGATGAGATATGGTAAAACTTTCGGATATTACCATTTCTTAGTATTGAAAGTGGTCTTGTAGATATTCACTTCTAGTTGGAGTCCTAAGCCCTCTCAAAGTCAATAAAGTAATGTCATATCTTGTCCCTCAGTTCTTAGTTTTTCTTTCTCTTTCTTAATTCTAAAGCTAGTCACTTCATCCCTTAGTAAACAACCTATCCCTATCTAATTTGAGCCACCTGCTTATGTTTAGTTCCTTCCTTACTTTGTTTGCTGGTCTAGGTGTGATGAGTCTTATGAATGATAGCAGTAAAGATAGTTTCATTATCCTCATCTTTCAAGATATCTACGAAAGAAGTGAAACTTCTTCCAGCAAAATCTCTATCATGTTAGAAGACAACCACTCAACTCTTCCCTCACATAATCCATGATGAACTAAGTAATCAGAACCATTAAGCCTCCCAAGAGGAAGAAAACATCAAGTGAAACCTTCTTACTTTCAGGTAATGCCCAACTATTAGATGTGATTAACACAAAACTATTGCATAGTTTATACAACTTCATTAAGAAACCAAACCGAACTAACTCATCTTTGGTATTAGTTCTATAAAAGTGTGTAATCATGGAGGGACCAGAGGTTCTTTCCTCTAGGGTCGTCGCAAGATTCATAGCTACAATATAGTACCAATGAAGTGAATCATACCATTGAGACATCCAACTCGATTGAATATTCATCAAACTGTTGAACTTTAGAAAAAAGATAAGAAATTCCAAGAGCCACATGTAGATCTTTTGTAAGAAGCTTTTATCAAGTAATTACAAGCCTTCCATAGACATACAAGGGGAGATGGACCCTACCAAACCAAAGTTCCACAATTGGGACAAGAGAGAACTTTCTTCATATGCAAAATATCCAACCTTTGATATTTCGAATGGGGTACACCGCTAAGATTACCAAGACTCCTAAGAACTTTCTATGAAGCCATGAAGCCTACATAAGGTAGATAACCTTTTCAACTCATAGACATCCATAAGACTCACACACCCACAAGGATGGTGAGAATTAATGAGAGCATTGAAAGATGTGGTGAAAGATCAACTCTAACACCTCTCACTCAAATTTCTTTGCAAACTCAACAGACAATAGAGATTTATGAAAAGAAATCTTGACCTGAATATCATCAAGATTTTGCATATAAGCTTAAGCAACTTCGTCATCACAAATTATGATGTCATCACCAAGTATTGCATAATCTATAAACGCAGGTGGGTGAACTTTCCACCGCACATAATCATGTGATTAGAAAAGTGATTAGAGGCCAAGAAGAAAGAGAACTAAGACCTGCAAACAAATGACATACTAGACTATGGTGAAAAATTTCTATAAAGGAGTCACCTTCAAATCTGTGGGGCGAAATGAAAGAGGCAACACCTATATAAAAATTCATCTTACTAGGATGCCACACAGATCTGTAGATGTATTTATTCAGGTGATTGTATACATCATCAAAGAAATAGTATACTATCTCAAAGACAAAAGTCACTACCCATTAATGGAACCAATCACCTCAATAAGGACTCCTAAGGATGATAGGTTTGCATATGTTCCAAAGATTCTTCCCTACTTTTCATGGAAAAGTAAAGTAGGGTTTATTTTAAACTAAGTTCATTAAGTTCCCTATAGGGGCAAGCCCCCATAGTTAATTACATCCTAAAGGATGGGATGCCTTAGGAAAACTCTCGATTAAGGTAAATAATCATTATCTTTGAAGATTTCAATAGGAAAGGACTATCAATCGATTGGTTTATTTTTGCAAGATCAAATGGGATTGATCAAAAGAGGGAGTTATTATCGAAGCCAAAATGGGAGATAAGTAGAAGATGCCCACAATGCTAGGAAACCTAGCGAGCATCTCAAACTATCCTATAGTTGGGCTTTATATTTTAGAAATTGATTTAGTTTGTTTGAGTTATGTTTTTCATTAGAAATTTAGGACTTAAGATTCCTTAACACAAGATTAAGGAAATGCCTAAGAGGTGAGAAATTATTCTTACGGCTTGCAAAAGAGAGAAGCAACCTCATAACCTAAATCTAGGGAGCTTCGGTGAGAACCAAAAGCACAACTTAAATCTAAGGCAAAATGGGTAACTGGTTTACCTCCACAAGAGAGGACAAACCACCCGATAGCTTGGACTTACAACCATGGGGTTTGCCAACCAACTCCTCCTCTTATGATTTTAAATAGATGTAGGCAAGTCTTTATGCTTTATGCAAGATAGCTAGGTTATTATTATTTAGAAAGAGACTAAGTCCTTAAACTCACTCCCTAAAGAGACTAGATCATGTAAAGGATATGCTTCAAATGACCTAAATCTAATGCAATTCAAATTTCATTTTATTTTTATTTTGGACAATTATTTTGACTCAGGCTAATAGGATTTTTTTTATGACTAATGCATGAGAAATCAAATTATTGGCCAAAATCAGTAAGAAGGGAGGAGGTGAGTTTCCACCACGACCCTCAAAGTCAAGCTAGATTCTCTGGCAAAGGTGGAAGCCCTCTAATCAAGAGTAAAATGAGATGCATTTGTGCATGATATTATAAAGAAATGCTCATCCAGCTAAGGGGTTGCTAATTCTTTTATCTTGATTTTAAACCTAAGCTTTAGGTGAGGTTTTGAGTTGTTTAATTTTATTTTGAGTTGTTAAGTTGGGTAAAAGATTTATTTTCCCCTAAAGAGCCTAATCTACTTCCAAGTCATACATAAAGTAAGGAAGAAACTAGGAAAATCATGCCACTTAATGCAAAAGCTAAATAAATCATCAATCAATTTATAAAGCTAATCACAAAAAGAATAAATGGCCGTTGTGGTCAGGCACAACCACACAAATCCAAAAATATCAAATTGGTTAACCGAACTCTACACTTATACAACCCAGATTACAAATGAATTAAATTACAATTATGCAAAGTAATTCATTATTATGGGGCTCTTCAAGCTTTTAGTCTTCTTTCTTCCTTCTTCTTTCTTTCTTCTTTCTTTCTTCTTTCTTTCTTCTTTTGGTTCCTTCCTTTGGATGGTTGGATGGTAGATGCTCTAAGGCTTCACATGGTGCATAAGATAGGATCTTACAACCAATGCTCATCCTAATCCCCATAAAAAATCATTCCAAAATTATAATTATACAAATTTTTACATGAAAAGGAAAAGTGGAGATTTAACTAACACCTGCAAAATAAAGGTTAGCTAAAACACACCAAATAAATCAATGTATATTGGACTTATCAGCCAACACATGGGTGACTAAGTCCACTTGGCCTATGGATTATGCTTAGGGTTATAAAGCACCTGCAAGCAAAAGCATTTATATTTTTATTTATGATAGTGCCCCTTAAGCACAATCTCCTACATAAAAGAATAGTTAGACTAAGAATGTCCTACCATTCATTCTATGAGCATACACCCTAACATCCAGTCTAAAACATGTATCATAAAACAAAAAAAATATCAAACCATGCACCGACCTAACCTAAGGCTAGAAGTGGTGACTTAGGCTAATGTGTGTGTTATGCTTAGCTATGGCTTTAGGTTCAAATTTTCTAAGTGTGAAGAACATGTTGAACTTAGAGAAGAGTTTCATTTAAGTTGTTTAAGTGTTTTGGGTAGATTTTATTTCATGTTTTGATTTGGTTTAAGTGAAACTACAATTAATTACTAAGTCATGAAGAGGGAAAAGAGAAGAGAACCTCTCTTTCCTTCCCTGACCTAAATAATTTCTAAAGTGGATTCACATTTTAATTTCATTTAGATGAATATTTTGATCACATCTTTTAATCAATTCTAAGTTTAGATAAACTCTAAACAAACCTATTCAAAAAGAAAAGCATTTTAAGATTAAATAAAATGAATCAAAATTTACATAAAACACATTACTTCACTTCTTTCCCACATATATAACATGCATATGGATGGACACTAAGCATATCTATATATGCAAACGAGAGTAGTTAATACATCTTTATGATGCATGCTAAGTAATCCATTTAAGAAAATTTATAAGTTCAATATGCATGATTTTTCTTAAGTAGAAAAGGTTTTCCTTATCCGAAATTTCGCATGCATAGATAAAAGTAAGAAAGGCATAAGTGAGTACATCACCATTGTTAACCAGGGGTGTGTGATACAAGAACTACTTAGAGCTACTTAAAGCCTCGCAACCTCAGGATTGTCCAGACTAATATACCACTTTCCTTAAGTACAAGCATGTATATAAAAGAAATGAAGTAGAAAAGAAAAATGCAAAAGTTCTTTAATGGACTCATTTTGTTTATGTCATTTATGCATGCAAGTGTTGGAAACCCTTCTTAGGTGAGAGCATAGGGATGAATAGTGTATGGAATTAAGTAAGTGTTGGGTTCTTTTCAAATGAACCCTACATCTTACTAACTTTTATTCAAAACTATGCCAACATAAGAAAGAAAGGAAACCTATGCTAAACATGCTTTTATAATCCATCACATGCAAGCTTATAATTAAAGTATAAGTAGCACACTTTCAGATTTGGTATTTTATTTATGTATTTTTAAAAATAATTTGAGTTTAGTAGTGATAATAGCCACTCATATTTTACTTTAGCCAACACATGCACATTTGACATAAAGTAAACAATTTCATTTTAAAATTTGAAACATGAATTTATGAATGCATGAAATCACATGACATACAACTTAGCATGTTGGGAAAAGATCCAAAGCAATGAAAGCATGTAAATAAACTCACTTCACTTAAATCCTAAAGATATTCTCATAGAATAAGAAAACTTAGAATAAATCAAAGTGAATTTCAAAATGACTGTTGTTTAGTTTAAAATTTGATTTAATTTTAAAAAGGTGAGATGTGTTTGCTGTTCCTAACACATTCCCACATATGTTTTGTATTTTTGTTTAACTTTTAGACAATTAGATCCATTTTATATGTTGATTAGGTTAAGGTATGAATTAAGTAACTTAATTAACCCTTACCTACACCACCTTAGAAGAATTAACTAGATAATTATGAGCCAATGAGATGACATAAAACCCAAAAGGAATTTAAATTTGCAATGCACCTAATAATGAAAAGGCCTAATGCAATTTGGCTCACAATTAAAAGTTAATTAAGCTAAGAGGTTTAGCTTAAGTACTTTCAAAACACCCTTTCATACTTATGAAAGGGGTTTTAATTTTCTTAATTGAACTTAGGCTATTAAACACCTAAGCATCTACCCAAGGTAGATTAATTAAGTTCTAGAATTTTTTTAGAATTTTTGAAAATTGATTAAGGGGATAATTAATGAATTAACCCTTAATTAAAAAGAGATTAAAATTATTCCATAAACCTCCTACTTACTGGATCTGATCTTAATCAACCCTAATCATAGGGTAAATCCACTAATCATACCCTAATTACACTTAATTACTAAAAGGGTAATTAGGGAATGAGATAGCAATTTTCCCAATTGAGCCCTCAATAAATCTCAAGAAAATTAGGGGAGAGAGGTCATCCCCAAAAATGAACCCCAAAAATTTGAGATTAATTGATGACCTAATTAAAGGATATTTAACTAATTAAAATTCTCAAAGAAACCAAAATTTTGAGAAAAGTGTAATTCAAAATCCATTGAAATCTTTTTTTAAAATATTCTAGATGAAATTATTTTCCATAGAATTTTTCTTTCTTTTTTTTGATTTTTCTAGAGGGAATTATGAATTTTAGAAGTTCTCTAAATTAATTATGAATTAATTAATACACTTAACTAATTCTTGATTAATCCTTAGCTCATGGCACGATGCGGGGCAGCGGCGGTCAGCGTGCTTTACACGCATCGTGCCGTGAGGGGACAACTTAAGTTGTCACCTCACAAAGGCGGCGGCGGTGCATGCTTATATTCTGGTCGTCCAATCAAGGATCGGGTAGGTAAGAATTTCCCCGCAATTTATAAAGGATAAAATGAGATCTAAACGTGTTAAATAATCTCAGCCGTCCATCTAAAATGCGGATGGATGACTGAGATGAGCCAAGTTCTTCCCCTTGATCAATAGAGATCATCCATGATCAAGGGGAAGATCTAAGCTCGATATAGCATGGAATCACACAAAATTTAACCCACACCATCTAGAGATATAGAACGGTAAATTCAACGGTCAAAATTTGATGAGCTAAAAATTTCTTTCACAAAGATCCACACCACATTGAGTTTAGAGATAAAAAAATTTCATTCCTCACTGGACATGATCATCGGCACTCGAGATCGATGAGGTAACTTCGTTTGGTGGAGACAAAGCCGTGATGAAATTCCTAGGCCTTGGGGTTGGGTGGATTGATGGATGGACCAACACCACTTTACTTGGGCTTCAACTTTAATCTAATTGAGCTTTTCCTTGCCTTTAGAACTTTAGAGATAGCTTGGGCAAGTTTGACTTGACTCTCTGATGGAGTGTGCAAGAGTAATTAGAAGGAGATCAAGTATGGAGGAAGTTGGCTAATGGATTGAGCTCTATTTTGCACTATGCAAAATCAAGAAATAGGGAATTCAAATCCTCTAAGAAGCTTGGGAATGCTCAAGATGGTTTGGTTCCCTAGCTTTAATCAATAGAGAGTGAATCAAAATTTCATTGAATTAGGGGGGAGTATATCTCCCCCTATGGCAATCAGATGGCTGAACCATTAGTTATTATTTGATCCAATTGACCAAATCGTAGAGGTTGTTTAGGCTATTTTGAGTGTGCACATGGTCGATTTGATCCAAGGAATGGATTGCCAACTTCTCATGTGCTTGAATTGAGCTTAAGAGGGAATTTGAAATTTCAATTTTAGGCTAAGTGGTCATGTTTGGTCTAGGGGCCAAATGGGTTGGCCCAAACCCCTTGGGTTGGGTGCACCACTCATTACTAAGTCCCTTGAGCTTTAGAAAGCCTCAAGTGATTGTGAAGAGGGTATGACCAAAATACCCATGGCTAGGCCAAAATTTGTTTCTATGGCCAAGGGGTAGAATGGTCATTTTGTTAGTTTTTCCACTTTGGATATGTTAGGTATGTGGAGAAACTAGGTTTGGCCAAGTTTCATTGGATTTGAAATCCATTTGATAGGGTTTGGCTCATGTTGACCCATTTAGGTCAAAATGGGTCAACTAGGGTCAAGTTGACCAATTGGTCAAATTGGGTCAAGTTCATATGACCATTTGAAATGTTTTGGTGGCTTTGGTTTGATTCAATTTGGTATATATTTGGTTTTGACTCATATGATTTAGGTCAAAATGGGTCAAGTTGACCCATTTGACCCATTTGACCTATTTAGGGTAAGTCAAGGGTAGGTTTAGGTTTGGTTAGTCATATGGAATGTTTTGGTATTTTTATTCCCAATCAATTTGGGTTAACTTCAATTTTGGCTCGACATGACCCCTTTAGGTCATGCTGGGTCTAAGGTCAATTGGGCTAGGTTAGATCTAGTTGGCCAATTGAGGCTTTGGTCAAGTTCCACAAGTGATTTGGAATGGACTTGACCCATTGGTTTCAATGAATTTGTCTTAGATCAAGTTTTGACACATTTTGACCCTTTAGGTCAAAATGGGTCAACTTGGGTCAAGTGGGCCAATTTGGCTAGGTTAGGCTCAAATGTTGGCTTGGTCAAGTTCAAACATAGGTCATGAGTGAACTTAGATCAATGGTTTCAATCAATTTGGCCTATGGTAGAATTTGGATATGTAAGGTTTCATTTAGGTTAAGTGTTGACTTGGTCAACCCTTAGGTTTGACTTGGTTTGACCCAATTTGATTGATTGATCATCACATGATGATTGTTGATCATGATGAGAGACAAATATTAGTTTAGTTCAATTAGATTTGGTTAGGATCAAAAGTTAGCTCATAAGGATGCTTTAGGTCGCTTTGGCTCGGTCAAATGGCTCGGTCAAAGCTTGATTCGAGGTTGATTGATCTTGTATATGGACTCATGATTGAAATATAAATTCATTTACAAGTGGTTTGAAGTCAAATGGATTTTGATCCATTTGAAAATTTCATATTCAAAGGAAGAATATGAAAGGGTTTTGTTTGATTTTGAGTGGATTTGAGTTTGATCTTTGGAATAGGTTTTGATTGTTTAAATTTATATTTCATTTATATATGTGAATATAAATGAGAATATAAATGGATCATGAAAAATTTCAAGGATTTGAAGTGGTTTAATCATGATTTAAATCTATTAAAGGGAATTTAAAGGATTTAAGGGAATTTTAAATTAAAATTTAATTTTGAATTGGATTGGATTGATTTATATTTATACTTCATTTATATGTGAGAATATAAATGAGAATATGAATATGTTTTGAGAAAATCCCATGAGTTTGAATTGACATGATCATAGTTTAGGTTAAATCCATTAATGGAAAATTAAGGGATTTAAGGGAATTTCAAGGATTTTAAATTTGGAATAATTTTTTAGTTTGATTTTATTGATTTATATTTATATTTCATTTATATATGAGAATATAAATGAGATTATAAATAAATTTGGAGAAAATCTCATGAATTTGAATAGGTTTGATCAAGGTTTAGAGTTGATTTTGGCCAAGTCCTTTATTGGAAAATTAAAGGGACTTAAGAAAATTTTCATGAATTGATTTTGAATTTTGAATTTGATTTGATGGGTTTGAATTTATATTTCATTTATATATCTGAATATAAATGAGAATATAAATGGATTATGAGAAAATCTCAAAGGTTTGAATAGGTTTGAATCATAATTTTGGTTAAGTCCTTAAAGGAGCCTTGAGGACTTAAGAAAATTTGGACTTAGGAATTTTTGGTGGATTTTGATCATGGGTTTCAATCATGGATTTCAATCATAGATTTGATTTGAGTTTGGAGAAAATCAAATAGAATTGATTTGGGAGTTTGACTTGGAAGAAGGAAATTGAGGAATGGTTTAAGCTAAGGGTATTTTCCAAACACCCCTAAGGCATGACCTAATCCTATGGCTAACTCTTCAAAGTCTTCTAGGGCTAGGGGAGTGTCCACCTAATTACAAGATGTGTCTTAAAACTAAGGAACTCTTAAAGTCTAAAAGAAGTCCTAAGCCTAAGATGGAAGGTTTGAGAGCTCATCCTAAAAATGAGATCAAAATAAATGGAATACCATTTCACTTCCTTTTATAGAAAGATACAATAAATGGATTAGTAGCCAAAGTTGAGTTTACTACACTTGAGCTATAAGACCTTCCAAAGAAATATGGAAAGATCTCAAACATAACAAATAAAGAAAATATGTCTTTCGCTGAAGATAAATCTAAGCTATGACATACCATGGATCCATTTAGCCTACCAAGTGGAGCACTATGATGAAATGTTACATGCATATCTAAGATGCCAGTTTCTATGGTTCTTAATTTGTGCTCTTCATTGGCGGCTTGGCTTATATGCCTTTGACCAATTCTGCTTTTGAAACATCATCGATTCTCGCTCTTATTCTCGATAGCTGTAGGCACTTATACTTATTTTCAAAGCGAGAAGATGTTGATAACTTGAGAAATCCATTGATCAGCCATGACAAACCATATATAGTCCATAGTCATAGTCTCGGCTAGGGTTCACTTTTTTTTCTATAAAGAGCAGCAAAGAGCACAAGCAACCACCAAAGGTGCTAGTGAAAAGGTAGGGAAAAAATGGTTGACGCTCAACCCATGAAACTATTCTATCTTTAGATGAGGTGCCCTATCTATTTTATGGCATGATATGATCGTGCCTAATAGCCACATATCATCTACACTCAATATACAGGATTTTTGTTGGATCAAATCTTTTGCTTTAATGAATTAAACCTAGCAAAAATGACTCTAAGCCTTTGGGCAAGCAAGCGTGAGTGAAGAAAGCAAAGTAGAAGCTTTGAAAGAAGAAGAGAAGGATATAAGCGGTGCTTCACCTAACCTACTACTACAAGACAACAGGCAAAACCAAAAGGCCTTTTTTGAGCCTATTAGTTTCAGGGTTGTTCGCTTGCACTACTGAAGTACCAAAGGCTTCTTTCAATTTCATAAGGGGGGTTGTTCACTACAAGCTATCAATGTTGTCTGAGATGGAACATCTTCTTATCTTATTTTATTGTTGTTCCATCTCTCAGGTGGGTTTCAGCTAATAATGAAATAGTGTTCATGTTCAAAGTAGAAAAAATGCCTAGCTTTTTGAGTTCATTGCTTTTCTCAGGCTGGAGAAGGGCAACTAATTTATCGCCTTTCACTATATATGTAGCTAGTGAACAATCACCTTTGTTTTCTATGTTTTATTTAGTATAATACACACTAAAAAAAACTACAACAAGGTGTCATGACTATTTTCAAAGGCACTAGTCATCTCCAGGGCCCAAGTAGTCTATGCATGTAGGAATGCCAACCACTACATAAGTCGTTAGAGAAAGCTCAAATTTTCATGGAGCTGCACATAGCATAGGTGTTGAAGTTAGAGGGCCCATACTAACCCTTTGCTCCTAGGGATTGGACCGTAGAGCAGAAAGCACTTCTAAAAAATGCAGTTGAAGGGAAAGGACCCATGTATTTGAATGACCCCTGCAGATTTGACCCAACCTACACTGGAGCCAATCCCCTAGTGATCTTGCCACCACACCGCAGAACAGGAGCTCATTTGGAACCTTTTCTTTCTAGCTTCATAGCGGTGGAATGTCAAAAAATTTGATGGCCACGTCACATAGGGGTCTATGTTACGGGTAACTCTGCCAAAATATGGACACCCAAAGGGCCCGACATGCACAATCCTATCCTATCTGAGCTCATCATTGCACTTTGGACAGCCGTCTATAGCATTATAAGGAGCACCTCCCAAATATAAAAAATGCATGATTTTTCTCAATCTGGTGTATAGCACGAACAACCATTCTTGATAAGTCGGGCCATTCACATGAAAGAAGAGAAAAAAATGCACTAGTCTCTTCTTTTGGTCTATCTCATTTCTCAAAATCCTCCTAGATCATAAGTGGAATGCTAACCAAGGGAGGGGAGGCTAGGAGGGGAGCATTAAACAAAAAAAAGTAAGCAGGGGAAACTATACTATTTCTTATGATTGCTCTCCGGTGCACTATGACAACCCTAGTTTTAACCCTAACTAGTAGCTAGCTAGCATTTTTCAGTTGCATTTTGTAGCAGATTAGAAAAGAAAAATCTCCAAAACTCAATGTCATAGGTTCAAATCCTATAGAGCGTGATTGTTTATGTTATGTCAAATTACAATGAAAGAACTTCATAAAACAAAGTAGAATTGTAACTTTAATTTGACCTCCACAAGGAGGAGGTCAATCAAAAAAAGAGATGTTACTTAATCAAAGGTCCAACTAATCACCGTGCCTATATTGTAAATATGAAGTTACAAATAATCCTATGAAAGTAATAGGAATTAGACCTAAAATGATTCCAAATAGAAAAACTTCAATCATTTTGATTTGTTTTAGGAAATAAAAATAGAGGTAAGATCTATCCCTAAATATGAATCTGAATTATCCATGAATCTCAATGACCATGAGTTGGCAATTGACGTGGGAAGAAACCATAGAATACCTGAAATGAAATATGCTGAGAGGCTTTTATTTTGATTTTTTTTCAATTATTTATTGAATTTCATTTATTTCAAATAAGTCATATCTTATTCAAACCAATAAATAGAGCTGGGGTTATAGTTGAAGTAGCCAAAAAAAAAAATAACTAGTTAGAATAGGCATGAAAGAGCTAAATTATATATGTTCTTTTACTACAAATATGAATAAAACATTTACCTATGTCTAAATCCAGATATGATGATAAGAAAAACTAATTAAATGAATTTGTTGAGTTCCAATTAAAGGTTCTTGATTCATCAGTCATAATAGATGGACACTAAAAAAAAAAAGAAAAACATTGACTTTTTCAAAAAATTGAAATTTTTTATTGTTTTCATTTAATCTTTATTTTCTTTCTTTATTTGAATTGAATTTCAGGTCAACTAGATTCAAAGAAGAGTAACTTCTATTACCCTTTTAGGTTCTATATTACTTTTGTATTAAAGAATCCCATCTTTGTTTTGTATTGTAGTTCCATAAGGAAAGAACTCTTGAGGAAATCTAATGTAACAGCTTGCATCATGAATATGGATTGTTCCAATGATCTTTTTTTTTCATTTCCCAAATGAAATAGATAGGGATAGTATTCAATTTAGAATATTAAGCTTCCTTCCTAAGTGGAGAAGAGTTTTAATGAATAACAATCCAATTACTTGAGAGAGATTTAAAAAATGAATTAGAAATGTATAGAACATAATATAATAGAAATGTAATAGAAGAATGATCTTTAACAGCCAACTCTCATGGAGATAAAAAGCCGTTGATCAGGGAGTTTTAGTTGCATCCTTTGTGTTCATTCTTTTGGGCACCTGGTGGATTGATCATTTTTCTTTTTCATATGAGATGGTAATGTAAGAAGTCATAAGGTAGCGAGTCTAAATGTCTAGAAATCTAACTAAGTTCCAGGTATGGATTGAGAATTTTATAGATGCTATGAAGTCTTTTCATTTGAAGAGATGAATGTTAAATGAAGGAGTTTTCCTGAAACAAAAGTAGTAGGCTAAGAGAAAGGTAGTTCTTGGGAAAAAGGTTTGACTGTTCAAGCATGGAGTGATGACATGCCTACTTAAGTCAACCCTTTGAGTCTCAATCTCAAGGCAGCAAGACCATTTAGAAGTGTTGGACACTACCCAAAAAAATCCAATTTTTTGTAACAAGGGGCAAGTTTATGGATAAATTAGGATAGCCCTCATACCCAAAACTTCATTTTCAAATAGATGAAGACATGACATATCATTTGATATATAATTTGACATAGGTTAGTAATCATCTACCTTATGATGATTTTCAATCTCCATGAGATTTTCATTGGAATAGAATAGTAAATGAAAGATTTAGATTGGTGGTGGTGCATCAATGCCAATTTAGCACCTAGATGAAGCAAGTCATTCAACAGCTTAAGTTTTATCTAGTTACTATTATCTAACTCACTGTATAGTCATACTCTTGAATATTCATATGAAGTAATAGAAAAATCTAGTCTTCAAAAGCCTTGAAGTTTGCAAAGGCTAACCAGTAATCAAGTTTTCTAAAAATCATGTTTGATTTCATCTCGCTATCAAGATTCCTATTTGCAGGCATTGGAAGTGAGAAGAAAAGGACAAAAAATGCAAGTAAAGCAAATCTTTGGAAGAAAGAATAAAGCAAAGCCATTAGGTGCTAGTTTCTTTCATAGTCTTCCATGTAAAGTTAAGGTAAGAAAAATTTATAGACCCATAAAAAAGTAGAAGTCCCATTGAGAGGAGTGTTATTAGATCTTGCCTTAAGCATATCATCTCTTGCCATCAAGTGAAATCTCCTAGTTCTAGTGTGTGTTTTTCATACTATTAAGTGGAAGTGGGGGTTCCCGAGTGAGCTTTCAGGTAACATGAATTGTAGGTACTTAAGAAGTGAGATCCTTCATTATTTCTAGTAATAGCCAATTGAAGTGCTTGTCGTTCAAAATTTTCTTGGAAATTTCATTACCTGTTGTTTCCTTTTTTTGTGCTTCTTTTCAAGCGATTTGTAATCAAGCGAGCTTTTTATAAATAGATCTATTCCATTTTAGTGCCTATCCAACTTCCCTACTAAAGCCATTGGAGTTTTAGTTTTCTTATTTGAGTCTTCTATTGTCCCCGTAACCCTGACTTCAAAACTCCCCACTCTACCTAGATTCCTTCAAGACTGAAATTGGCTATCCAATAAAGAAGAAAAAGAAAAGAAAGTAGTCATACCTTGAGTTTGAAGGAATCACAGATTTTGGGCTCTAAAAGATATTGTTGGGACCTGATCATAATGAATAGAATAGAATTTCTCCCAAATTAGAGAGTCCTCATCAGAGAGATACAGCCTAGTGTTCTTTTTCTAATTCCATCAATAGGCATCTAGATTCCCTTACATAGGCTCATGCTTTTTTACCCTCCACAAGTCTTCTTTTCAAGCTCTCTCTAAGACTAGAAATACATCTCAAAAGAAATGGTACTTCAATTGATAAACTAAAATGCATAGAAGATTCTTTCACTCCATATTCTTTCAATGAAAAACTAGTAAATATCACTTGCTAGCTTACACTTGGACAGGGAACTAAATTGAAAGGGAAAGGACCAGTAAAAAAGGCACCCTCCCTCTATTCTGCCATATCCTATCCAAGACTCATACTTGATTAGAAAGGCTAGAAAAGAATTATATATATGAGAATATAGATAAGCAACTTGGTTCTTAATAGATACGTATGAAATGACTCTAAATGACCATATTCATATTGGAACTAGGGAAAGTGATGTAAGAATATGGGCTTATTCTAAAGATTTCTCACGGCCTTCTATGGACTAAATTGCATTTGATTTTCTATATTATGAGTAAGGATAACATTATATAATACTTCATTGGAGAAAAACAAGTATACACCTATTGTAAACTTCTTTTGAAATTTAAAATTATAATAGACTTGGATTCCCCCCTCCTTCATCACCTACTGAGCCAAAGCGAAATTTTTGGTGGTCACCTGACTCGCCCTCAACCCAATCAAAATTTTCCTCATATATTGTATGAAATCAAGTGAAAACATTGGGTTCTTTATATGAATTTAAGGGAGTTCAAAATGAGAGCTAAATATGGACTAAATATGGCTTCATTATGCAAGGATTTGGAGAGGCAGAGGGCTCAGTTTTTTGGAGTTTTTTAACTTTGGGAAGCTTGAAAACTTAGTGGGATGGATTCTCTGATCCTATAGGGAGTGAGGCTTGTTGTTCTCCTTCAAGAATGAGCTTAGGGAAGGTTTGAATAAATGGAAGCTCTTTAGATAAAATTTGGATTAGAACTTCACCAAGGTAATCTTATGGTGAATCATAGTTAGCTTCTTTCCTTAGCTTCCATTTAGTGGAGTTGGAGAGTTGTCTAATGCCATTTCACTGAGTTTTGGCAAGTGTACTTTATCCCTATTTGGAGAAATAGAATGGGATAAGTATTTTTGAACTTATCCTTCTTATTTTCTATGGTTCACTTGACTTGATTTTTGTGATAATAACATGGTTCACCATGGTGATTGGCTACTTATGGGAGTGACTACAACAAATAAGGATGAAAAGAGAGTGATTTTCCCATGGTGAATTATAAATTATCCTTGGTGAAACTTAAATAATTCCAAATTGTGTCCTATTTTGGCAAGTTGAACCTTTTGAGTGATACTTCAGAAGAGGTGGTTCGGGATGAAATCAGACTTTTTTCTTATACAATTTGGAATTACTTATGAAATTGAAATTGTCTAAGGGCACTTTCACTTAATCGAGATCAAGCTATGCCTTGCTTTGTAAAACATATATTTGAAATTGTCAAATACAAGTTTTTATACTTGTAAAAAAAAGTCTTTATCATCTTTCTCATTATGGAGACCCGCCTTGGATGGACTGATCTGGCCTTTACTTCCTCTATTATTTCTTTAGTTACTTGATGCTTTATCATAGTACCTTTTCTTAGCATACATGCATTTCATTTTTTTAAAGGAAGATTAGGAAAAGGTAAGAGCAAGATGAAAAATAATGTTGAACTAGTGCCTTGCTTCATTTCAAATTGAAGAAAAAAACATCTTTGTTTGATTACAATGAACAAGAAAAAATAGACCAAGATCCATTTTTAGTTCTTGCTTGTAGGAGAATAGTGAAAAAAATATATATGAGAATAGCCAACTTTGGATGGGAAAGCTATCCATTCTTTGGAGCATGATTCTTTTATCTTGAGTTATCATTCGAGAGTTAGGGTCAAGGATGGTCATCCTAACTTCTCTAGTGCCTCCTTTAGTGGTGATTGCTTCCATAATCCACTTATTGTTCTTTCATAGACCTCCCTACCAATAGATAGAGACAAATGGGAATAACCAAACCATGTCTACAAAATTCCAGTACCATGCAACTACTTCAAAGCCAACATGATGCTCCTTGGTCAGATGACCAAGATATGAATACAACATATGATCAAGAAGAGTCATACATGAAAACCATGAAAGAAAATTGCTAAGAAAAAGGTAGATACATAAATACTATCCAAAATAGTGGAGTGTGTTTGGTAATATTCCATTACTTGAAAGTCAGCGAATACTAGAGCTAGTGAAACAATAACTACTAAATCGTAAACTGCTTGTTTTTCCTTCCCCACGAGTATAGCATGATGAGCCCAAGTTATGGAAACTCCTGATGAAGGGAGAATATAAGTATTAAGAAAAGGGATTTCCCGAGGATCTAAAATCCCAATTTTTAAATACCTGATATCTACCATATGTGCCAAAGAAGAATGAGAGGAAGCAAAAAAAAAAAGCAAAAGGAAACGAGACTATGAACATAATAGAACCATATCAAGGTCCTAAATGTGTAGCTTTTGTATGATGTCCTTCCAACATGGACCCACATAGCACATCCTTCCACCATACGAACATGGTATATAAAAGAAAGATTAGGCCCAAATTGAGAAGTGTTGCACCCCCTTGAAATAAGTGCATGTACATGTCACCTCTTATGGTGGTTTCCCAAGCTCTAAGTGAACTCAAAATAGGCCATGGACTTGGATTTACCAAATGATAATAATGCTTAATAGATTCCATTAGAAACTTTGAACCTTGTCTTGAAACTTCCTTCACCCCACCCCAGTGAGAAGAAGGGGCTTGGTCTCATTTGTTTAATATATGACTAGACAAAGCCATAGGAAGGTAGAGTTCTTTGATTTCAAAGTTCTTTGCACCTCAACTCTCCTCCCTTTGGAGAAGAAAGAGATTAGGTGTGGTTTACCCAACAACTTTGATGCTATGGGATGGTGATAATTTACTACTCCATCTCCAGAGAATAAGAGGTCCACACGATGCTCTGGGTGGGGTGGAGCGAATCTAGGTTTTGAATGTTGAATTGAATGAAATAAGCTTTGTTTCTATATTCTATATGTGATCTTCCCTTTGGTGGTTTCTTTTGCGATGAGTGCATGGTGCCTTGCTTGGAACCACTATTGACGAACTATTCTGTGTTCCATATGAACAAGCACTCAAAAGGAAAAATGTCACTCCTTTGTCCATGATGAACTATAGGGTATCCATGCATTCCCAAAGAGAAATTCATGATAGAATCATTGAAGTGTTCACCAAACCTTATTTGATCCTTTTCTCCCAAGCTATCAAAGTGAATTATGGCTTAGTAGTGATATTGGGGTGGTCATATTTGTGGCATTGGGAGAGTCATTGATATTGGAAGGATGGTCACTTGGCGCAGCATGGGAGACCAAGTCGAGTGAGCCCTAAGCTTAAGAAGCAGTGGAATCTCGTGCTACTATGAAGAGTTCACAACTTGTGGAGGTAGAGGAAATAACACTTGCGATAGAGCATCAGAGTAGAAGCCTAGGTTGCTCAATAGGTCTTTTTTCTTTGACCTTGACCCAATACTAAAACTTATTGATAGAGCCTGGCCTGTTGATTGATGGTCTCAACATCGATGTTTGTTCTATATAGGAGTTAATGCATCAATGAATGAGACAAAGACTGTAAAATGGTAAAGAAAACTATTGCCTTTTTTCCTTTAGGAACATGGCTAGCTGATAACTGTTGCATTTCACTCATAGCTTGTTGGCTCGTTTATTCACATGCTCATGAACTCATTGTTTCACTAGAAGAGAAGTGACTAGTTGCTTCCTTTCCTTTGCCGAAAGATGCTTAGCCATAAGCTACGAAGGAGGGGAGCTGGGGAAGGCCTGCAATGACAAAGAGGGGGAAGATTTCAATGTGCCCCATTCTTTCAAGATGAAGAAATGAAATTCTTCACTCATAATGCTAGCTAAGCTATGATATCCCTTCAATCTTATGAACTGAATCAAAATGAATGCCGCCATCCTTTTGATTAAGGAATGAACCCAATTAGTGGGACATCAGCCCATGAAGGGGAGAGTGGTCGAGTGGTCAAAAGCGATAGACTGTAAATCTATTTAAGGTTTTCTATGTCGGTTCAAATCCTGGCTCTCCAACTTGTTGTAGATTTCAAAGAAGAGAAAGTAGGCATCATAGGAGGGCCAACCGAGCAAAGATTTATATTTTTTTTCTAATGGGTTGGAGTAAAATTGTATCGTATTCTAGTTAGAGAGGTGGCTAACTATGATCTATATGATTCCCCATCTATATCCCATTGAGAATAGAAGCAGTCACTTCGACATTGGTTTGTAGTCTCTGGAGCACACACCCATGGTTTGAGATGACGCCAAGTGATATATATGATAGATGAAGGAGACACCCACCCTGCACTACGGGAGACTCTTAGAGACCTGTAGTTATTAAGCAACAAGCAAAGAAGAGTGCATAAGGTTGTGTAGTAAAAAATAGAAAAAGAACAAATAATGGAAAAAGCTGTATCACATCCATTTTCTTTCAGGGGAACACACGTGGACTAGAGAGGTGGAAGAAGGATAGATTTAGAGTCTTTGTGTGAGCTATGGAGAGTCACATACAATAATGAGGCGCTTGCATCTATCGTGTATTGTGACCTACCATCCCTATTTGTTCCATGATCTGTGGGTCTACTGGAGCTACCCAGTTTGATCAATTAGCCAAGATTTTGACCGGATATGAAACCACTTGTGCTCGATCTAGTGGTCTTTTTATGGGGATTCTATCTATCACTGTAGAATCCCTATTCAAGATCACTATAGTTCCTCTTCGGGTGGCTGTAAGATGAATGACCCCCTATAGGTTGTAGGGTAGGATGGCTGGTACCACTTAGATTGAGGCCTCCTAACTCATGTGCTAGGGGCATGGAAACTAATCACTACCTTGTAAGGGCGTTGAGACCATAGAATGTTACACAAAAGCACCACTAATAGGGCCATAAAGCATTCTCTAAGACTTCTATGGGATTACATACCCCAAGAAGGGTTAGAATGGCAGTTCCTACCCCCTTGGGAGGTACCAAATAAATGACTACTAGAATAAGAGTTTTGAGCATAAAGATTCCATTCACCCATAAAAAGTATCCCCAGCCCTTGTGGATATGGTAATATGTCTTAAAAATTATTCCATCCGATGTACTCTCCCCTCGATCCATGAATAGTGACATGAACTAAATGTCCTTTAGAAGGTATTGTGAAAAGATCATCAATTCCCAAAGAAATAGATGTAGTAGTGGGTTGTTGGAAACCTAAAGCCTTCATTCGATCTAAGATATGTGATGTATATAAAATTTTGAAATGATCTATTAATCTGCTAATAAGTCATTTCATAAAAATTCCATCTACCACTTTATTGTGAAAGAACAAATCAGTCCGTTCTACCCTAAGGACCTCCATATTCTAAAGAGCAAGATTCCACAATGGCCTAGGTTAGTGATTTAAAGACTTCCTTTCCTCAATCATGATTCACAATGAAATTTAGAAATTATGATAACAGTAAAATTGAAGAGACCTAAATTTCCATGAGTATGGGAATCACTAATAGAATTTCTTAGTTTTTATATAGAGCATGAGTTAGTTAGTCTATGAGTAGGCCTGCCAAAACCCCTATATGGCTTCTTCTATTTCTCGATAAAAAAAAGATGACCAATAATAATTCGAATGTATATACAACTAATTTCTTTTTTTACATTTCCTATTATTCAATAGTGCTTATAAATCTCATTAGAATTACCAAAAGATTAACATTGAACTTTGATGTGAACTTCTCTTGAGCCAACGACAAGTTGATCTAGTCTCTACTAGAGCCACAAAGGACATCTAAATGGATTCATTTCTACCAATAAGCTCCAAGTGCATCATAAGAACTACAAGAATATTGCTCTTTTGCATACTGAAAGTTCTTCTTGTAAATTATTTCTAAGAATGATATGTGAATTCAAAGCACATTTTCTAAGATGGTAATAAGGCCATGTTTTTTCCCTTTTCAAAACAATCTCGACTAGTAGCAGGCATCACCTGATTACACCTGTGCCACTCCCACCTCTTTCAAAAAGACAGAATGACCTAGATTTGAAGTTGCTCTCACTTACACCATCTACAAGCATCTCAAGAGATGAAGTGAGACCTCCTTTGAGCTTGAATTATTCTCATAAGACTGGTCAAGATTCCATTTTTTTCCTAAAGTAGTTAAGCAGCTTTCCAATCAACTGCCAGAAGAGGAAAATGGATGAAGTTACTCAATTGATAGATAAGTTGGTTTCAAAAGATCTGACCAAAGTGAAGCTTTTAGTCCCACAAAAAACTACATGCTCGACTGACTCAAACTCTGGAATCTTTGGCAAACCCATTTCTCCTAGTCCTCAAGTAATGAGACTGAAAGGAGAGGAGAGAGGCTCGAGCAAAGCAAGAGGAAAGCTTGGATAAGATTCAAGTTTTTTTATGCCCTTCACTTCTTTAGTACTAGAAAGATTGGTCTATTAGCTCCATAGATACAAGACAATCGAGTTCCAATAATGATAGAAAGTATTGGCTCACCTACGATCATACCATTGAATAGGTCTCCCATTACCCGTATATAAATTGGTGCAGGGATCATGGTTCCAAAGTTAATTCTCATTGTGGAAGTGAGTGTCTTGTTTTATCTTTCCAATCAAGCTTTTACCCTGACCTTTCTTCCCCTCTTCATAAATTGTAGGCAATTTGAGATTTGTAAGCTTACTTATGTTCAGTTCTTTTTTTGAAAGAGAGGAAGAGGAAACCCCAACTTTTGAAGTGATTGGTAAAAAGCACAAGCCTACTAGAAGGTAGAATTAGTTGAGCACAAGGAACTTCACTACACAATTGAAAGAGAAAGATGTGATAAAGATCAATTCGAGAATAGACGACCGCACATATATTCTTTCCATGACATGAGAGAAGAATCGCTTTTGTCCATGAGTAGGATTTTCTTGACTTTCCTTCAACGCAGGAAGCATCGAATTGCATGTGAAAAGCATTATTAGGCTTAGGGAAGAAAGCTATGAGAAACATATGTGTAAATAAGAAATAAATGAAACTTGATGGATTTTTTTATGCCTAACTTGAGAAGGTTGGGTCCTCTGGGTGGTCGAGCCCTATCCTTTGCTCTCAAAGGGTTGGGCTATTGTTACTCAGTAGGGCTTTCCTTGAACTTGAAAGTAAGCTTTGCTTTTACAAGCGCACAAGCAAGGACTTCACCCTACCCATATGATGATCCCTTTGGGGGACATCAGCATCAAGCTCGAGTCTCTATGTCGTTGGACTCCCTTATTGACCACATGCATCCTTCTAAATGAATTCAAAGAATGATTCTTTACTCCACCATAATCCATCCCGACATCATTTTCTTCCACCTCGCCCCTGATTTATATTACTTTCAACAATGGAGAGAATAATGTGCGTTACTCTTTGGCTTAGAGAAATCGGGAAGTGTATCCCACGAGGGGATGAAAGAAAGTTTAATTCTAATGATTATCATAGATAAGTTCAAAAGCCATTGGAAAGATCAATGGTTGATAAAATAAATGAGGAACTGGCCCAAGCTTGAAGCTCACACTTAGTCCAGACAAAGGAGGAAATGGAATGCCTATCACAAGAGTTGCTGGAGCTAAATTGGACCAAGTTCGAAACACCCCTAAGTGGGGGCATCATATGCTGGCTTATCAGACCTGCTAAAAGAGTACCCTTGCTAGACAAGATTTGAAGAATGATGCAACAAATCTCCATGATATTTCTAATTGAAGAAAAGTGAGAGGTAGCCAGAGGAAAATAGATGAGTTAGCTTTTCTTTTCTTTCATAACCTTCGGCAGCTAGATGAAAACAAATCAAAATGCGGTGTCCAGTTGCATTGAGGAATCATTGATCATACTTTTACTTGACCGAGCTCAAGTCAACCTTCTTTTTTAGAATAAGCTTTTTCCAGACCTACCGCTCACTAAAACTAACTAACTTATTTCTTTATTCCCACTAGCTTGTGCTATTAATAATGGAATTCTTCCTTTGCTGGATAAGGAACTACACCCCCGGCTTCAGAATAAGTCTCAATTTCTTTATTTCTTGCTGGATTCACTATGAATTTCTATTAGACAAGCAATTTTATGCTGATCGAGTCCATCACCATTAGCTTACTTTATATCTTTTAGCTCCTACACAAAAAATGCTTCAATTGATTGACGTATGAAACCCCATAAAGGAGTAGTTAAGGTTGGTTTCATTTCCCTCTCTGCAGAGAGAAAAACCTTGTCCTTCACCCACTTCTTTGAATGAGTCAGAAAAAGAGTGGATGCTAGGGCTTATTCCTTTCCAACGACATCTATTTTGGTGCCCTCTCCTTTTGTGCTACCCCTAAAGCATTCATTGCTTTCACTAGCATTTATCCAACCAAGCTTAACTGAAAGGCTATCTTGATAGAAGGGCTCCAATAGCTGCCCACTTCTTCCTCACCCTTGGAATAGATCAAGGTCAAAGACCAAGATCCTATCCTTCCCTATAATGAGATGAAGGAAGCTGCTTGTCTTGCCTCCAGCCCATAGGGACTAGTGCTGCTCTATTGAAAACTAGGCTAGGAAATGGGCCTAACTCCATTTGCTGATGAACCCTTAACCTCTGGCGGTATGCTTGGTTACATGTGTCATCTACTCTACTTGACTTGAATGTACACTAGGGCTATCAAACTGAGCAGCATCTCTTGTCCACTATGGCCTACTTGGTCTTTTCAAGGAACACAGCCGATAGAAACCTCCTAGAAAAGGTGCAACCATGAGCTTTCTATTATAAATTTCTTCTGAAAGAAATGTGTGCTGAACCTTCATTAGGTGAATCGGGAATGGATGAACTGGGCACTGCCCTATCATTCCTACTTTTTTATTCTTGACACTAAAAAAGATAGTTTGAGAGGCAACACAGGTCTGGTATACAAGAACTTCTCGTGTAACCTAGATATGGTGGTTTCTCTTTAGAAGCTTTTAGTTATGCCTTATATAGTTTAAGTAGTTTTATGTACTTAATTTCATGTTATTACTGGTACTTTTATTGAAAAATTGAATTGATAGTTGTAAACTACTAATTATTGCTATTACTACTATTAGTATTTACTTGATGCTATTATAGATAGATAAGACTTGTTAGTAGTCAAGTAATATTCTAAGAACTAATTATAGAATTTCAAGTTGTTTACTACTAGTTCCTGCTTTTACTAGGAACTGCTACTAAATAGCTAAGCTACTATTCTAAGAGGTATTGTTCATGCTCCATGAGATCACTCACTCACTTTCAAATACTTTTTCATTCATTGAAGAAAACTTGTGAAGCGTTAGATAAGACATCCATCAGAACAACTACTTTTACTCTTTCCTACAGTCATTATCATCATTCCCAGTAGCCACACCCCCTCCTCTTACTACTATTCTTCCTCTTATCCCATAAACATAGGTATTACTACTTCATTAAGAGTGAAAGATAAGATAATAGCCCATAAGTATTTGCAAGTGTCTTAACTCTCATCGCATGATCCGTTGTTGCTCCTCATGAATCATATCATGAAGACAGTCCTTAGGTTGGGTCGAAATATGGATGTAGCAATTATTTAGTTTGAACTCTCAATGATTGAAAATGCTCTAATAACTGATTAACAGTACTCTAGACTTCATCAATAATAGAGAAATCCGCATTGCTTGATTATGTTCAATAAAAAGAACTTTTCATGGATGAATAAGGATGCATTGGATATTATAACATTGTAGTCAACTAAGAGATAATCCCACCAAATAGTAAAACCAATTAACAAACATAAAATAAAGAGAAATCGGTTATCTATTATGTATGAAAAATTCAACTACTCAGCCAAAGTGAAATGCTTCACGCCTTAAAGCAGGCTTTATTATTCCTCTAAGTCCCATTTCATTTTCAGGAGATGATCGAATCATAAGTCTACCCTTTCTGAAGTGTTGTCTACTATGAAGCATAATTATGACCTTCTCAGGTCATTCTAAAATAAGAGACACTAAAGGCTTCTAATAAGACTTTTCCCAAATAGTTCTCACTACATGTTTTACCTAGTACATTAGAATCTCTAGTACTAAGGATTCTTCCTCCATAGCTTCAATTGTGGTGTGCTATCATATTAGCATCCCTAATAGAATTTAGTGAAGTGAATAACCTCTCCATATTCTCAAAAGATATAATAGGAAGTTCAATGAGCATCCCTATCCCATGGATAGAATAATGCTTGGTATTTTAGCATCCTTGTACCTACCATGAGACTTGCTTCTCCCATGCTTAGAGTTAGACCACTTTTCAATAGGCCTCCCCCTAACCAACAATCCCTCAGCTTGCTTATCATCTTCAACACCCTCAAGCTTAGCAATCACATCCTTAGAAAGAAGTGAATTTTGAACAAAAAGGAATCTAATGGTATCCCTATCATACAACATGGTGTCACGAAAGTGCTTAAAAAAGGGAGGTAAAGAACATAATAACAATAAATCTTGATCCTCATCCTCAATAATCACATCTATATTCCTCAAATCCTTAATTCAATGAATTAAAATGTGACTTCATGTCATCTTGCATGCGAGGCAAGTACAATCTCTGGTTAAGATCCATAGAGGCTTTTGGTCATGTACAAAGACTCCAACTTGAGCCATAACCCTTAGCATTTGTTTCCTCCAAGACCTCATCGGCCAAACTAGCTGGATCATTGAGAGAGCTTTTTCATCCATCTCCTCCTTCTTTTCTTCACTCATAGTCTCAAGCATCTTCAAACATCACATGAGTGCCTTCACTAGTCCCTGCTAAATTAGCACACCTCACATCTTAGTTCTCCAAAGTCCAAAGCTCTTTGAGCCATCAAACTTGTCAATCTCATACTTTGTCATCATCAAATTCTCATTAGGCTCTGAGAGGATCAAAGGGGAATAGCCTGATACATAAAAGGTTAAACCTATTTGAAACCCAAAAGCTTCACTATGGGTGAGGGCCAACTAGTTTTTTTATACACAAACATATTTTCAACTAGGACTAAACCCAAGATTCTCACATGCATTATCAGTCTTGAAGCCTTTCAAATAAGAAGATTGTCACCACCCTACACTAAGAAAACTAAAGTGATTTCAACTTGGCCTTACTATGTAAGTGGCTACAGAAGCTTGTGGCTTAAGAGGAGGGACTATGGATGCATGTTATCCAAAAAAAGTATTATAGGAGAGAGAGAGAGTATGGGACATTACCCCCAAAACTAGCTCTAGCATTTCTTATTTGTGGAGAGGCATCTTGCAAACTGCAGATATTTTTTGAGAAGGCTCATATTTGAGTCTTGGAGATTAATGTGAGATTTTGTTCTTGAAAGATAGGTGGTGTGATGGTGTTAAGCTGGAGGGGATGTTCCCCTTCATTACCAA
The DNA here is from genome assembly GCA_021442155.1 of Cymbidium sinense. Lineage (NCBI taxonomy): Eukaryota > Viridiplantae > Streptophyta > Magnoliopsida > Asparagales > Orchidaceae > Cymbidium > Cymbidium sinense. The sequence goes on from CM038218.1 coordinate 102,078,560, forward strand.
GATAGTTTCATATAGTTGTTGCGTGGTTGGGATGCCTTTGAAGACTCTTACCGAACATAGTTGGTGCAGATTTAGAAGAAACCTCTCAAGGAGGAATTTTCAAAGTGTTTGTTAGAAAATCACAAGATGGTAGGGTCAAAAAGGTTTGCCCTTGTCAGATAATTTGTTTTCTGAATCAATCTCTATCACCTCGAAATTCAGAGATGCACTTTCATTCATGAATCGAGTTTTAATCTTGAAGTTTGTTCCATTTTCTTTCAATATTGTGAATAGTTTTATTGATGGGCTTTATGTATAACACAAGTACCTTGCTCTTGATTGAAAATTTTATTTCAATTAGGTGTGAGGTAGTTCCAATATACCATAATTTATTGCACTAGAATGGAAAGAAATATGTCCTTTGTTGGGCACTCTTTTTTTCCATTCCACTTTTCATTACTAAAGGAAGAGGTAGCTCCATACTGGTAGTTGGTACTTTTCAACTCTATTCTTTATCATTGTTGTCTCTTGTCTCCCATCTATAAGGATAAGCCTCGTACTAAATTTGATCTTAGGGAGAAAGAAGAGAATTCAATTGGTGTTCCAAAATGATGGTATAGCATATATAGCTCATGTTTCTTCAAGAGACAAGAGGTCAAGCATCTATTGGCAAGCCTAAATTATGCTAGATGACTACCTTTCTTAGCCTATAATGATGACACTATCAATCCCTATTTTTTTGGATAGATGTTTGAATAAGCTACTCTTGAATGAAAGGCGGGGGGGAATCCAGCACTGGCTCCATCCATTTGTTGGATCAAAGATTTATTGAAATAAATCATTTCCAATGCTCTAGTAATCTATTGTGATACCACTATCGATGACTTGCTGTGGTGGTTCTCGACAGTTATGGTAGTTTCGCATCCTGATTATCTCTCCATAGATGAAAGGAGCATTTTTTAGTAGTGCATTTGCAAGTTAGCATTTCTGATCCAAGCATAGCAATCTATCCTAGATGGAGAGTTCATCACTCTCCAGTGTATCTGAATTTGAGGCTAAGCAATTAGCTATCATTATAACGGTATGTTCCATGAGGCAGCTAAGTAGGCAGAAATGTCTTATTGCTACATGCCTTACCTTAATTGATTCCATCAGAGTCTACACAATATAGACTTTTTCATGTCAATGAACTACCTGAGTCATGCTCAGGTGCCTCCCTTCCCAAAAGCTAAAGCTCTTTTAGAGCTGCAGGTCTAAGTGAGCTCTGATGTTTACCTATCTTCAATGAAAGTGAAGAAAAGAACACCTATGATTGAATCATTTGAACTTAGAGAGCATTTAGGCATGGATCTAGTAGAGTACCTTAGAAGGTACTCGATCTTTGGTAGGTTGTCTAATGGATGCAAGAGATTCTTCATGTTCATTTGGCTTTAGGAGCCAGACAATAACTTATGTCTCATTGATAGGATATGGCATACCGCATTTAGTCTCTCCTTATTATCGAAAGATCCAAAAAAAGAGAACTAAACTTAGAATTGTCAAATTAATACTGAGCTTGTGCTCTTTATCTAAGGTTAGAAAAGTCCGGCCAATGGTGTGAAGCAAAGTCCACCCAAACCGTGATCTTGATACCAAATTACAATCCTAGGGAAGCATGTAGGGAGACCATAGTTGAATTAATGACTAGGGCTTCCTCCATCCTCTCAGCTAATGTCCCATCCTACACCAAAATTTTGCTTCAACTCAATTTTTTTTAGTTTCAACAAGTTTGGATATCCATTCCAAACACCTACAAGAATCCTCTTGATGGGTGGACATGTCGGGGTTGTAACAATAACTTAGTGCATGGCACAAGTTATCTGGAAGCCACTGCATTGTTGACCATAATTTCATGAGATACTATCTAATATTGGGAGTCTTTGGTTCTCTAATTGCACAATCTTTGAGACTAGTGATTACGCTGATCAAATAGAATCTGATAGAAGAGGTACATTGGGCCTAGGCTAATTAATCAATAATTTTATACTTCCCACTCATGAAATCTGGTGGGATAGTTGTTTGACAAAACTAGAGTGTGGTCAGTCTATGGTCAAACTATAGGGCAGTGGGAAACTGTGTGTGTTTGCCATATGCAACCCAATTCGGTAGATGCTTTTGCATCCTATCCATAATTGGTTAATAGAAGTTCTTAGTCAATTGATCACTGACTAAACTTTCCATTAGCATACTCCTCTCTCACTCAAAGTAATTCGATTAGTTGTGAATTTCATTGGTGCTTAATTCTTTAAGGATTTGGGCATGAGACTTCAATGTGAGTTATATCGCTTGAAGGGAGCTTCGTACTATGTCTAGGGAAGTCCAATTGCTAGTTAAGACACTGGTTACTTAATCATGCACCTAGTGGCATATGACCTTACCCTCTAAAATTTTGGTTATTACTTCCCAAAAAAAAAGTAATAGACTGTTACCAAGATGGGTTGTTGAGGTCTTACATCCTAGGTCAAACCTAAGGTGTGATTGTAATGAGTAGAATATGGGGAGCCCCTTGATTACCCCCTATAGAAAAAGAGTACCTATCGCCATGGCTACAGTATCTACCAAACAGTTGATCCATTAGCACTATGGCACTCATTCTTAATCATGTACCAGTACCCCATTACCAATTTTCCATAGAAAAATGATAGGGATCCTCACTCCTAAAAGACTTGGTGACACTATTCCATCTTATCAGTCTTCAAACTCTTCGAATAAGCAAGAAATTACTGCCCATGGGAGAAGAAGCAAGGATTGAATCTCTCTAAATAGAACATACTCAAAACCAGACACATGGCATAAACAGGGATCATAGATGCATAGGTTCAGGCACAAGAAGAAATGAGAGGGGACAAAGTGTCTTGAGAGACTAACTAACTGAGATTTTAAGCTTACTCAATGAGAAAGGGAAGGAAGAAGCTATAACAATGTGATAGAATCCCTAAGCTATAGCAATAATGCTATTCTAAAAAAGATTGAAAGTCTAATGAGATGAAGGGTGGTGAGTCAGTTTAGCTGGAAAAAGAAGAAAACCATAGGGAGGGGAAGTATTTTCAGTATGCTTTAGAGCATAGTAAAGTAAGTACCACTTGTGAAGGATGGCTTCCCTAATAGACATAGAGTAGTAAAGGATTATTTTTCTCTGAGTTAGTTTGATAACCTTTCCAGTAGGAAAGTTTGAAGTATGTAAGGCCAATCATGCTAATCTGGGGTTGGGGTAGTGAATGACAAGTAGATCCATTAACTAGTATGTTATCTAGCTATTACTCTTTTCAAGCCTATATATGAATTCTTATGAACCATCAACCAGATCTCACTTATGTTGTGAGCCTTCTAATGAAGTTTTGCCTCTTAGTTGAGGTTCTTTAAATTATTTTATTTTTCTTATAGTATAATGTTACCAAGAAGAAAAAAACCTAGGTGAATTGTAGATTTAGGACCTTTTGTGGGATGTGTGTCCTCTTCCAGCTCATTTTCTTTAGATAGCCATTTGGCCACACACTTCTTTTTTATAAGCAAAAGAAATGAGATTGCACAACTTACATATGAGTATAGGTGGGAGTCTGACCTGACTCTGAAAGGTGCAAGCTCAGGATAGTTAGAAAAGAAAGTTGATCAATTTTTGGATAGCTCAAAGAAAGACCTAGAAAGCAAATCAAATACTAGACTAAAATAATTATTGATAAGATAAAACTGAATAGCATAATGCTACACACCTTTTCTATTTCCATTTTTTCTTTGTATGAAGCTCTTTGGCCCTCAGACCTTCCTTTTATGTCTATACGATTGAGAATTGAATCAAGATTCCATGGCTTCCATTGAGTCGATGTATTGAAGTTCAATACACCTGAATGATTCTTTTATCTTCTCTGATTGAATCTTTGTGACCTATTTTGACTTCTTTTTACTTAAACTCTCCCTAACATTGAAAAGAAATAGACTAAAACTTTGAAAGAATTAGGGAAAACCAATGAGAAAGTATAAATCAATTCTTCCTTCCATTCAGCTCATAGCCGAAAAAAGAAAAATTGTGGCTTCCTATGTCGTGAGACCAGATGCTATTGAAGTTGAAGCTTGATATAAACCAAAATACAAAGCCAAAGACATAAACACTAGGCGCTAGTATTGGTTTTATGCAATGGTAGAATCACTTTTTTTCATACCAAACCCATTCTTACACACATTGTCTTTGCCCTACAGCAAGCCTCTTTATCTAGATTCCTTATTCAGAGTTTCTATTTTCTTCTCGATAGAAAGTTTTCCTTAATTATTCGCCCCATTTGAAAGTTCCTTCCAATAGTCAATAAGTACAAAGATGATTAGAAGTTTCTTCCAAAGCAAGAAAGCCAACTCAATGGACTCACAGATAGATCTATGATTTCACTAGAAAAAGAGAGTTTACAACTACCAACGATCGAACTAATAAGAGCTACCACACTACTACCTACTAGTAGGCCTTCCTCCAAGAGATTCAATAGATCTCCAACAATTGGGAGAATGCTGACTTTGATGCTTTTCTTGAGTGAATATGTGCTTTTTTTCTTCCATGGGTTCAGCTAATTTGTCCATTTCATAAAGAAAGGACTCTTCTGCTTGAACTGATAATTATTGTGAATGAAGCTTGAGAAAAGATAGTCTAGTGCCTTGTTCACCTAGAGTTGAAATAAAATTGAATGCCCCTACCAAGCACCACAATTGATTCCCTAAGAGTGGAAATAGCATTGATTATTTCCTTCAACATAGAATCTCTTTGATCACCGACCTACCATAAGAAAGAATAGAAAGAACCAAAAATTGCACCAATCATAGCTTCTTCACCATGACGTGTGAACAACGCCTCTATGCCTTTTCCTTGGTAAGTATCAACAAGAAGGAAATTAGTTCCTCCCTGAGCTTTGATTCTACTAATGCTCCATGAAGTTGTGCCTTGCTCTTGCTTCCTTCTTCCCCACCTCCAAGCTAAAGGAAGGAATAGAGCATGATGGAGGACACAATTGGTTGTATATAAACCGTGGATCTGCCGGACTAATGCCTTCATAGGCAAAAGAAGGTTGACGCTTAACCCACCAATCAATTATCGCGGAAAAAAAACTTAGGTGAAAAAAATCTCCAAATGAGAAGCTAAGAAAGTTGGAAACTACATCATGGACACCACAAGATGAGAGAGCAAAGGAATTCGACTCCTGAGCAACATTCCCATAGCTCAATCTTCTACAATGAAGTGTCTCTCCCATCTGAAGTAAGTAATAGACCAAAGGTATGAAAAAATAAACATAACTTGAACTTTTCAAGCCTACCTTGTAGGCGGCTTGACCCAACCAAAGGTATGATTTCAGATAGAGGACTTCTGACATTTACATGCATGAAAAGGACTAGGCGGGTCTACTCAACCAAAGATATCTAGACCAAAGAGAAAGACTTAGCTTAGGGTGAATCTAGACCCTCACTATGCTTGTCCCACTATGTAGCTTAGAAAGACTTAGAGTAGGGTAATTCGTAGAGACTGCTACCTTTTCCTTCTACCAAGATTAACTGACCTAGAACTTGATTTTTGCCTGCCTTCATAGAAAAAATAGAGGTTTGGACATCTCTAGGGCCTTTCTTTCCTCAAGAATTTACGCATCTCCGACCCCAAACATCTTGGTGAATTGAGTAATCTATCTAGAGGTTTCTAAAATGGTACATCATGAGCCAACCGTAGTTCTTTAGCTTGATTTGCTCAAATTACCACCACATACTACTTTACTATGGAGGGTCGACACTTCTAAAAGCTCATAGTTCTGAATTCTTCACATGCAAACCCACATTTTCTTAGATTGAAACAAACCTCATCTTCCTGACTATCATACGATGAGACATTTCTCATGCAGTTCCTAAGAAAGTAAGCTAGAATTTCTACTTCCAAATGGAGTGCTCTATTCAAAGCTCAAAGCCAAAGTGCATAAGCAAAGAAGTAATATTCCTTCACCAACTAACTAAGGTAGGGCCTCACTTGTTCCGCTTCATAACTGGCACTCAAAAAAATAAAGTATGAGAATCAACAGCTCCAATATTGGCTCGACATCATCCTAGCAGCCTTCTCAAACAATATGCTTATTTTTATGAAATATTCTAGCCGCTAAGATTCTGTGATCGAATGTGCTTGTCCTAATGTGCTCCTACAGCTTGATCCTATCTTACTATTCTCCCATTTGAACTCCCATCCCTATCTATTAATTTTCTTTCGCAGAGGGCCAACTCCGCCTCTATTCTCTCAAAAATGCTAAAATGCTTGATGTGATGTCCTAATGAAGATTCACCGAAAACATCGCGATAGGATCAAAATATTTGAGTTCAAAGCAGTTTCCTCCTCGCTAAAAAATATTGGTCATATCTGAAAAATATGAAAGAGCTTCATCTCATCATCCATTTGAGAAATGAGAATGAGATAATAGCGCTTATATAAAATGAAAAAAGGCTCCACCTCCATTCTGGGTTGTCTCTAGCGTCTATTTATCCATGGCCATTTAGAAAAAGATTTTTTCTTCTAATTTCACATTCATTTTGTTAGGTTTATGGACCATTATGTCAGGAGCCAATCCAAGCATCTCTTCATAACTCAATGCAAAGTAGTCCTTAAACTACCAATAGCCTAACTAAGTCATTGGTTTCACTGATTCTACAAAGAACTAATGTATGTCCGCATGGATCTTCTAAAAGTTGATCTTTGAGCTCACCGATGGTTGACTTAATCTCTTCTTCAAACTCTAGTGGTGCATCTTTGACATCAAAATCATCTAGATCATCTGAAGTTTCTAAGCACAGCTCCTCATATGAGTTAATGCAATTTTAAAAGGACCTATCAGATTCCAAATTATTGGTGATGACTAAGCAAAGCATGCCATCATCAATTTGGACCCACCAATCGAATCAATCCTAGTCTGTATTTATTTATTCTTCCAGATATTCTTTCAAAGTAGTCTAACCTGCACTTTGACCAGGTATGTGGGATTAACCCTTTATTTGTGAATTATGAACAAAAAGACAAATACCAATCAAAAGGTAATTCTAAATCTTTATATGAATCATCCATAAGTTCTCGATCAACTTTTGACTTGAGGATGGTGCACTAAAGAATTCCTAAGACACCACCCTGTGGATAACTTAGGGCTTTCTTAACTACTAAACCTGCTTGAGAGGAAGAATGCGCTAAGATTCCCAACTAATGCCTAATTGTTTAACATATTTAGATATATGGACTTAGCTTAGATGATTTTAGAGCCTAGTCCTCATTGCTGTCAAGTGTCACCTCCAAGGAAATCTACTATTGAGTAGAGTCGGGTCGGTGTGCTAATCATATAAGACTCATCATGAACCAAATTCTAAGTCTATATGGATAATAGTGTTAGCATATTTGAGAACAATAAATAGGTTTTCCAACCCTAGATGACCATTTGAACCAGCCTTCTTCTCCTGGTTGAGGTCATCTTACCCATATGTTCAAAAGGAGAGCAACCAACTATGGGTGGAATCTAATGTCGGCTCCATTTCCTCCAAGTTTATTTTCGCTCCTTTTTTTCTATTTTCATTTTTTTTCTTTTTTTTTTCTTTTCTTTTTTCTTTTTTCTTTTCTTTTCTTTTCTTTTATTTTTTAACTTTGGCCCCAAGTTCAAGTTTAGAACTTATTGATTTTGAGGAGTAGTATGTATCCCCATATATGTCAACTTTGTCAATCCAGAACTGTAAATAGCTTGAGATCTCCTTGACATAGTAGACGATCCCACCTCTCACAAACTTCATACACTGATGTAGAGAGGATGAAACTATGATCTCCTTTGACATAGTAGACAATCCCACCTCTCACAAACTTCATACACTGATGTAGAGAGGATGAAACTATGTTGTTCTCATGTATCCATAGTCTCCCAAGAAAAGCATTGAAAGATGTATTCGAGTCTATAATGTGAAACTTGGCTTTGATCTTCCAATCATTCATCTATCTGGGCAACACCATGGAGCCTAAGTCCTGCTGGACCTCACTTTTGGAGTGATTTAATCTTCCCATCTTAGACTGGAGTCTTCTTACACTAAGACTTCTATAGTTGTAAGACAAATCAACAATAATGTAAACACTAAACCTGAGCCTAACAACAAGGGTTAAATAGAATAGTTATGCCTTAGGATTGGGATAATCCACCACCCACAATCAAAATCCAATCCATGTTCACCTTCTAAAACCAAACCTCAAGTTCAATTTAAACATCAAATTCAAATCTAAATTACAACCTAAGCCAAATCCCTTGAAACCAATGATTCATACCAAATCAAAATCAATATTTGAATATGACTTGAACTTCAATTGAGTCAAACCAAACCCAATTGGTTTCTCGACCTAAGTTAACCCAAATTGACCAAAATTGAGTCAATTCAAACTATAAACCAAATTGATTGCAACCAATGGCTCAAGTTCATTCCAAATTGATTGTTGAACTTAACCAAAGCCATGATTGAACCCAATTGAACCTAATTGACCTACTTAGCCCAAATTGACCTAAAGGTTAAAGTTGGCCTAAATCAAACACAAATCCAAATTATTTAAAAACTAAAGCCTACAATCATCTTCAATTGGTCAAGGTCAACTAAATCAAATCAACACTCAACCTAAGTTTAATTTGGTCAATTTGGTCAAATTGGTCAATTTAACCTATTTGACCAAAATGAATTCAAATGAGCCAAAATCACCCAAATCAAACCATGAGAACCAAAACATCCCAAATGATAATATGAACTTGATCCAACCCTTAGTTTGTGCCAATTTGACCTAATTAAGTCAAATTGAGCCAAACTTAACCAAATCAACTCCAATAGACTTAAAATTTGGGCTAACCTTTTGGCTAATTTTAAATTTGCCCAAATAAAATCAAATGCCAAATGATCATTCTACCCTTGGGTCAAGGGCATAACATGAGAGAAATCACCTATGTAAGGTGATATCCAATCCCAGCCTTAGCCACTTAATACTCTCCCAATGGTCCACCAGTCACCCAGAACATTGCCCAACCCGACAAGGGTGGTTGGTCACCATGACCCATGGGGTGAAATCACCTCACCCTCCCCATTGGAGCATATTTGAAACCCATAGGACACCAATGATTCTCCTTAAAGCAACCTCCACACCTTCAACCAACCAAGCCATGCCAACTCACCTCCTCCCTGCCACCCATGACTCCTTGAGATGGCTAGACGACTACTAGAAGCTAAACACGATCCCACCATCCAATCAGGATGAAGGTGGGTATACACCCCCTCGTTTCCACTCAAAAACATATAAAATCCATTCCTCAAAGCCCTAGCTACCCAAGAAGCGCCTCTAGAGCCATTCCCTAAGCTCGCAACCTTATTCCTCGATTACAAAATGCCATTCTCGTCCATCCTGAAATAGGACACTCATATTTATGACCTAACTTCCCTATTTCTCCATTAAACTCAAATGAACTTCCATGCACCTTCCCTAGGCCTTGTCGAGCAAGAATGAATCATCTACCAAGCTTCCCGAGCATAAGAGGTGGGACTTCGATCAAAGCTGAGATCTAAATCATCAGTTTGTGGCCTTTCGAGCGAACATCGAGGAATTTATCCAATTTTTGCTCAACGGGGCTTCATCTCCACTAGATGAAACTTCCTCAATTATTCGAGCTGTCGATCTTGAGCTCCAGTGAGGTATGCTTCTAAAATTGATCCTTAGGCAAAAAGGGGTTGGAGCTTTTTGAAGAAAACTTACATCTCGTGTGATTTTGACCGTTGGATCCCCTCTGATCGATGTCTTGAAGGTGTGGGATCCTCTTGGAGTTGATCCAAGCTCAGGTAAGCTCAAATCAAGTGAGCAATGGTGGAGAAACTCCATTTTCTCTCACTCATGTGACGTTAGATCACACACCATCCATTTTGCATGATCAAAATAGACGATCGTGATTACATCTGCTAGATCGATATGATTTAATCCTATTAATCTATGAGATATCATAGCCGTCCGATCTAGATCTGGACAAATGAGAAAGCGATCCACCGCCACCACGTCGAAGTTTGATAAGTTTTAAGTATCCAACCTGGTACCAATGGAAAGTGTGTGACATCGCTGCACCACACCAACAGGATTAGGCTTAATTAATCATTTTTAATGCCTAAAACTTCTAAAAATCATTAAAAATCATAGAGAAATAAAAAATGCAAAGAAATACTCATTTTAAAAGTATTTTAGAGGAGAATTAATTAAAAATGATCTTAACTAATTTTGAACAATAATTATGGTTTAAATATAAAATTAATTATCTTAATTACTCCTTAATTACTTGAGCAATTAATCCCAAAAATTTTGGGCTAATTTAATGGGATGACCTCTGCCTCCAATGATTTTCTTGAGATTTATTGCTCACTTAATTAGAAAAACTGACTAAGTAAACCTTAATTACTCTTTTAAGTTAATTAATGATTAATTAATACCATGAATAGTAATAAATTGGTTAATTAAGTTTATTAATCATTGTACAGCAAGTGAACTAAGGAATAAGGTTAAACCCTTCCCAAGTTCATTTCACCCTTTTAAAAAATGAAATTAATTAAGATTTAACTAATTAATTAAATCACTTAATTAAATTGAAATAATAATCACATTAGCCTTAATTAATTAAATCATGGGGTAATTAATAACCTAAAGGAGTTTAAAGAAGTTATGGTTAGTCCACATGTGTGAGAAAACTAAAAGAGTAATTAATTAAGTCCTTTAATCTAATTAACTATTAATCATGAGCCAATTGCATTAGGCCCCTTTTATTTCCTAGGATCATTATAAGTTTATTTTCCATGCATGTCAAGTTGGCTCATAATTATTTAGTTAATTACTTTAAGGTGATAAAGGTAAGGGTAATTAATTCATCTAATTAATGATTCAACTTAATTAACCAATAAAAATAACTTAATTACATTTCCTTAAATTAAATCAAATGACTAATGTGGGAATGGGTTTAAAATAAAAAAGTGATGATTTCTCTTCTTCTATTTAAATTAAATTAAATCCAAAACTTAATTAATAGAGAAACTTTGGTTTGCTTTAAATAATCTTATTTGATTTGATTGTCCATAAGAACTAGTTTGGTTGAATGAATCACATGCTTATATTTGATTGTCCTCTTTTGAATCATGTTAAATTTGGTACATAATTTGAATTCATGCATCCATATTTTCAAAACAAAGTAAAATAAAATGGGTTTCATTTATGTAAGCTTGCATGTGCTAATTTAATTTAATATATGCATGGCTATTATCACTATTAAATCCAAATGTATTTTTTCAAAAGCTTAATAATGAATAATAATGTGTTATGATGTTAGTTAAAATACATAAGAAATGCATGTTCTTATAGCTTAAGTGTATGAATGTTGAGTTCTCTTTCCTCTATTCATGTGTTGATTTATATAAAATTGAATGGTAATGGGTATATAGTCTGGACATCCTGGGAACACGAGGCTTTAGCTAGCCCCAAGGAGGTCATTTGATTACCTTACTTTCTGGTTTAACAATGGCACATACCCATTTGATTTCATTCTAATGTATTTCAACATTAGAATTTATATAGGGATTTAATTCATATATATAAATGATTCAATTAAAAAACAATCTTTGCATTGTTTACTTTCCCTAATTTATGTAAACATCCATGTATGTCCAAGAAAAGTAAGTATATAATCTGGACATCTCGAGAATACAAGGCTTTAGTTAACCCCAAGGAGGTCATTTGATTACCTCATTTCCCTGGTTTAATAATGACACATACTTGCCTATATCTTTGTACATGTATGTGTATATGTGATTAGATAATGAAAATCCCATTTTACATTAAAATTACATGCATTCATAATTGACTAAGTGGTTTAATTAGCCATATGATTTGTAGCTTACTTCCTATTATTCACGTGAATATGAATTTTGAATGTAAAATATATAGACATTCTGAGAATAATGGTTTAGCTAGCTAACTCCAAGGAGGTCATTTGATTACCTCTACTTTCCGGGATAACAATGGCACATGCTTATTTAATTTCATTCTTATGTCCTTTTGTATAAGAATTTGGGTAAAGTTTTAAATTAATATGTTTAAATAATTCAATCAAATAAAATATAAATTTAAACATAACATACATTATCATCATTTGTGCTAAAAATATGATGTATGTATAGATACACTCTAGATTAAATCATATGAATGTTACATGTGATGGAAAGGAATGATTTAGTATATGTCAAGTGGTAGTAATTCAATTAAATTAATCTTAAGATGCCTTTCATATTGAATAGATTATTTAAAGTGAACCTAAACTTATGATTAATTAAATCATTTAATAAGCCATTCACTAAAGAAAACAAAATAAAATTACTATAGTTTAAAAACTGACTTAAGGTAAGGATGAAAGAGGGCAACCCTTTTTTTCTCTCTTTATAAGACTTAGTTTCTAAGTGTAATCAAATGAAACAAAAGAAAACACAAATTAAAATTCTCAAATCAATTAAACTACTTCAAGTGAAATCAACCTTTCATGTTAAATTGAATCCTTCTACACTTAGAAAATACAACACTAATGCCTAACAAGACTTACCACATAAGTTTCTTTACACATTAGAATTAAGTCACCACTTCTAGCTCTAAGTTAGACAAGACATGATGTGATGTATATTTTATTTTATGATGTATTAATTTAGATTAGATGTTAGGGTGTATGCTTTGTAGACTAAATGATAGGACAATATTAGCCTAATCATGTTTTCTACAGGGGATTATGCTTAAGGGATGCTTAAAAATAAATGTGAATGCTCTTTTTACAAGTTGCTTAAATCCTTAAGCATAATCCAAGTTAGGACAGTGGGCTTAGTTATCCATGGTAGGGTACTATGTCCAAATTATAAATACAACCGCTTAGATTATATGTATATTTAACTAACCCTATTTTGTATAGATGTAGATTTAGTTTTCCCACATAAATGTAATTTTGCAATAGGAATTAGATTAGTGCTAAGGGGATTAGGATGAGCAATGGCCGTATGCCTGAGGTACCTTGTGATGTCTTTGAAGCAAGCACCATCCAAATAAAAAAAGGAACCAAATCAAAAATGGAAATATGAAGAAAGAAGACCCACATAGCATTTCATATAATTATAATTATTCTTTTATATTCCAGTTGTATAAGGTTGTAGTACTGCCTACCCATCTTTTTTTCTCTTTCTACGTATTACCTAATCGCGACTGGCCTTTTAATATTTTATGATAGTATATATAATTGTTTAATGTTATGATTATATTGTGCATTAGGATGGTATGCTTTTTATAGTTTCTTGAAGGATTGATGCTTTAATGTGTGGCTTGGATATGATTAGGCTCTTAGGATAAAAATAACTTTTCTAGCCAACTAATCACTCATAACTAAATTTTAAACAACTCATAACCTCATCATAAAGCCTAAGACACAAATAAGATAAATAAAAGATTTAAAAACCCCTCAGTTGTATGGTTGTATGTTTCACATCTTGCATGCATATTCTTTCTCTCTTGAACATGAAAGATCTCCATCCTTGTATGATAAAAGAATGCTTGACCTATGAGGGCAACCCTTATGGTGGAGAATACATTCTTCTAGCTGATTTGACCCATAATCTATCTCATCATACATTTAAGCATAAAAAATCTTAAAGCCTCTGTCAAAATGATGTATAAAATGACAAAAACTTTGAAAAGATTTTGCATCTATAGATTAAGTTATATGCTCATACCACTCATGCTATAGTCTCTTAGGGAGTGTGTTTAGTACTCTAGTCTCTTTCTAATTAAATAACTACCCTTGCTATCTTGTAATTCATAAGATTGGACTACATGGTTTTAAAATCATAGGAGGCATTAACTGGAGGCACCTCAAGATGATTAAAAGTTCAGAAGCTGGACAATTAATTCTCTCTTGTGGAGGTAAACCCTTATGTCCACCTATCGCTTATATTTAGGTCCTGCTTTAGCTCGTACTAAAGTTCCTTAGATTTAGGATCTAAGGTAGCTATTTTCTTTGGGCTACAGCATAAATCCTTCCCTTAAGCATTCCCATAACCTCAGGTATGGACCTGATGGCTTGCTACTAGACTATCCCGGGCAAGTATATGAGTGCTACCACTGCTATAACCCCTTTCTCGAAGCCATCCTTGCAACTAGCAAACCTTCTTCTGTGTTGGAGGTTTGAGCTACTTTAGATAATTGCAAAGAAAGCTTCTTGATCTTAGAAAGGATCTTCTTTGAGGTTTGAGATAGGGAGATATCCTAACCTTCTTTGGTTGTAACAGGATCACAAGCATCCCCAAGGATTACTTTAATGGAACTAGATGGTTGTTCTAATAAGTCTTCCTTAGGGATAACTATGGCTCTCAACTTGTAGCTGTGCTCAAGATAATCCTTAAAGTGATACAATCCAAGACATGGCCTAACATGCGATGGTGGGGTAATAAATAGGGATCATCACTTTTGCCCACTCGCACCTCTTAGGCTTCCCTAAAAGAAAGTCGTTACTTTAATAGATTCTTAAAGATTATCCATACTACCTTCCTCTTGAATGAATATGGCTTATTCAATCTATCGGCAAGAGTAGGTGGAAAGTAGCTACCTGGTGATGGATATGAATACCGCTACTGGGTAGGCTACTAAGGTGGTGGAAATGGTCGTTGTGGCAGTAGTGGTGGCCAGTATGATGACCGAGGGGGTGGAAGAGGAGGTGGCAAAAGAGGCTGCTGACCTCTTACTCTCTCATACCTAACTCTGGCTGGCTGCTTCCCTCTATCCACTAACACAACTGTCTCTAGCTTATTCTCAAACACCTTATGTAGCTTGGGCCTAGAGGATTGGTTGAGAAAGGGCAAATATTTGGCTTCCTCTTGTAGGCAAGTTGCATTGCTGATTAATTTCTTGAATGTTTTGATGGTAAAGCCCTTAAGCATGAAGGCGACTGAGCCATAGATATTTTTGAGAAGAATCTCAATGGCATGTTGTTTAGATAGATGTGGTTCACATTTCAGGCTCAGGTTGCGCCACCTGAGAATGTAATCAATAAAAGACTCATTGAGTTTATGTTTCTTTACAATGAGGTTGTTACCTCTCTATTGAGCTCCATCGAACCTCTTGATGAAGAGGTGCTCCAACTCAGCAAAAGTCTTCATCGAATTGTTGGGCAGTTCGACGTACCAATCAAATGCAACACCTCACAGACTGCTAAGGAAAAAGCAATAAAGTAGTGCATTACAAGTAACTGTTGTAAATGTTCTAACAACGATATCGTGGGTGTCATCAATATTCAAAGATAGCGATACAAAATCCTAAATAAAATAAAAAACATAAATCTAAAAAAAACTAAAATAAATAAAAATAAACCTAAACCTTAAACTAAAAAAAAACCTAAACCTAAAATAAACAAAATAAAGTAAACATAAACCTAAACTAAAATAAGTTAAACTAAAATAAATAAAACTTAAACCTAAACCATAAACTAAATAAAATTTAAATAAACATAAACCTAAACTAAAAAAAACCTAAAAATAAACTTAAAATAAAACCTAAAACCTAAACTTAAATATAAAAAATAAAATAAAAATATAACTAAACTAAAAAATAAACATAAACCTAAACCTAAACCTATAAAATAAACTAAAAAAACCTAAACTAAAATACATATACCCAAAATAAATAAACTAAACTAAATAAAAAAATAAACCTAAATAAAAATAAAAAACTAAAATAACTAAAAAAAATAAAACTAAATAAACCAAAACCTACACTTTACTTAATTTTTTTAAAAAAACCTTAAACCCTAAACTCTAAACCCAAAACCCTAAAAACCCAAAACCCTAAAGCCTAAACACTAAACCATAAAACTTAAGCCCTAAACCCTAACCTTAAATCCCCTAAAACCCTAAAACCCTAAAACTTAAAAAAACCCCAAACCCAGAACCTTAAACCCTAAACCTAAAAAAACTAAAAAAATAAAATAAATAAAACCTAAACTTAAATAAAAAAAAAATAAAATAAAAAAAACATAAAACTTAAACTTAAATCTAAAAATAAAATAAAATAAACTAATAAAAATAAAATAAAATAAAATAAATAAAAACCTAAACTAAACTAAAAAATAATATAAACCTAAGAATAAAGAACCTAAATAAAAAAAAACAAACCTAAAATAAAATAATATAAAAATTAAATAAAAACCTAAACCTAAAAAATAAACCTTCAAATAAAACATAAAAATAAATAAAAAATAATGTATAATCCCTAAATCAAAAAAAAAAAAAAACTAAACCCAAAATTAAAAAAAACAAAATAAAATAAACATAAACCTAAAGTAAAATAAACAAAACTAAAATAACTAAAACCTAAACCTAATCCTAAAATAAACTAAACCTAAACCTAAACCTAAACTAAAAAATAATACCTAAAAATAAAACTAAAATAAAAACTTCAAACATAAACCAAAAATAAACAAAATAAATAAAAACCTATACCTAAACCTAAAAAATAAAATAAAAAAAAAACTCAACTAAAAAAATAAACCTAAACCTAAACGTAGTCCTAAAAAATAAACTAAAATAAAAAACCTAAAGTAGAATAAATAAACCTAAAATAAATAAACTAAACTAATTAAAACTAAAAAAATAAACCTAAATAAAAATAAAAATAAAATTAAAATAAAATAAAATAAAAATAAACTAAATAAATTAAATAAACTAAACCTACCTATGCATTTTAAAAAAATCATAAACTGTAAATCCTAAACCCTAAATCTTAAACCCTAAATCCTAAACCCTAAACCCTAAACCCTAAACCTTGAGCTCTAAAAGTATAAACCCTAAACCCTAAACCCTAAATCCTAAACCCTAAACCATAAACCCTAACCCTAAACCCTAAACCCTAAATCCTAATCCCTAAACCAAAACCTAAAGTAACTAAATAAATTAAAAATAATCCTAAACCCTAAAACCTAATAAACCTAAACTTAAACCAAAACCCTAATAATGGGCATAACTCTGACGAGGGGAACATCACCATCAACCAAGCTCTGATCAAAGAAGGGACACTTAAGGCAGAGAGACGATCACAATGGTGGCTGGGATCTAGAAGTGGATATGTAGGTGGTGGTCTGGAGCACCGGTGGTTATGAAATCTGAGCACTGAGGTTACAACCATGGTGGTATGAGGGAGAGATAGTTCTCATGGGAACTGGAGAAACTAAAGAACCACCAAATTCGACTACCGCTATGGAATTATGTCTTACAAGAGATATGACACTATCTATCTAAGGTTTTGATTTTCTATGCACTCATTTTTGATTTATGTTATCGCCAGGTCTTAGAAAACTTGGTGTGTTACTTAAAGAAATTAAGAAGAAGAAATGTTGAATCTAAATTTGTTCTCTATTAAGAAAAACAAAAAACCCTAAACCCTAAACTAAAACCTGAAGCATAAACTTATAATCTAAAACCTAAACTCTAAACCCTAAACCCTAAACCCTAAAATACCTAAACCCTAGACCCAAAACCCTAAATCCTAAACCCTAAACCATAAACCCTAAACCCTAAACCCTAAACCATAAAACCCTAAACCCTAAAACCCTAAAACTTAAAACCTAAACCCTAAACCCTAAACCATTACCCCCAAACCCCAAACCCCAAACCCTAAACCCTAAACCTAAATCCTCAATTAACTCTATACCCTAAACCCTAAAAAGCTAAAAACCTAAACCTAAACTAAATAAAACCTAAAATTAAAATATAAAAAAACCTAAACCAAAATAAAATAATAAAATAATAAAATAAAATAAAATAAAAATATAAACTAAAACATAAACCTAAACCTAAACATAAACCTAAACCTAAAAAAATAAAATAAAAAATAAAAACTAAACTAAAATTAAATAAATAAAAACATAAACTAAACTAAAAAAAATAAAAAACCTAAATAAAAGAAAAGCTAAACCTAAAATAAAAATAAAATAAACCTAAAATAAAATAAAATAAAAATTAAATAAAAATATAAACCTAAAAGATAAACCTAAAAATTAATAAATAAATAAAAGCTAAACCATTAACTAAAAAAAACCTAAACTTAAAAAAAAAAAAAAAAAAACCAAAACCTAAACTAAAATAAATAACCTAAACCTAAACCTAAAATAAATTAAAGCTAAACATAAACGTAAACCCTAAATAAAATAAAATAAAATACAAATAAACCTAAATATAAACTAAAAAAACAAAACCTAAAAATAAACCTAAAATAAAGACCCAACACCTAAACCTAAAAATATAAAATAAAAACCTAAATCAAAACCTAAAAATAAAAAAATAAAACCTAAACCTAAAAAATAAAATAAAAATAAAACTAAACTAAAAAATAAACCTAAACCTAAACTTCAAAAATAAACTAAAGTAAAAGCCCTAAACTCAAATAAATAAACTAAACAAAAAAAAAAAACCAAAATAAAATTAAAAAATAGAATAAACTAAAGTAAATAAAAAATGAAATAAACAAACTAAATAAACATAAACCTATGATTTTACTTAATTAAAAAAAAGTCTAACCCTAAACTCTAAACCGTAAACTAACCTTAGACCCTAAACCCTGAAACCTAAACCTACAACCCTAAAACCTGAACCCTAAACCTTAAAACCCTAAACTCTAAACCCTGAACCCTAAACCCTAAACCCTAAACCCTAAACCCTAAACCCTAAACCCTAAACCTTAAACCCTAAACCCCAAAACCCTAAACACTAAATCCTAAAACCTACAACCCTAAACCCTCAATCCTAAATCCCAAACCCTAAACCTTAAACCCTAAACCCTAAACCCTAAAATCCTAAAAACCTAAACCTAAACTAAATAAAACCTAAAAATAAAACAAATAAATAAACCTACAACTAAATAAAATAAAAAATAAAATAAAATAAAAACCTATACTAAAATAAAATAAACCATATAAAATAAAACATTAAATAAAATAAAATTGAAATTAACCTAAAATAAAATAAAATAAAAAACTAAATAATAACCAAAATCTAAAAAATAAACCTA
Organism: Cymbidium sinense; assembly: GCA_021442155.1. Taxonomy (NCBI): domain Eukaryota; kingdom Viridiplantae; phylum Streptophyta; class Magnoliopsida; order Asparagales; family Orchidaceae; genus Cymbidium; species Cymbidium sinense. Next base: position 102,097,692 of record CM038218.1, read on the forward strand.
AAAATAAAATCAAAGAACAAATAAAAAATAAGACATAAACCCTAAAGTAAAAAAAACCTAAACATAAAATAAACAAAATAAAATAAACCTCAACCTAAACTAAAATAAACTAAACCTAAACCTAAATCTAAAATAAATTAAACCTAAACCCTAAACTAAATAAAATAAAATAAACTAAAAATTAACCTAAACTTAAATTAAAAAAAAACTTAGAAATAAACCTAAATTAAAATCCTAAAACCCAAACCTAAAAAAAAAATAAAATGAAAACCTAAACCTAAACCAAAAAATAAACAATAAAACCTAAACATTAAAAATAAAAAATAAAAAAAGCTAAATTACAAAATTAGCATAAACCTAAACCTAAACCAAAAAAAACAAAAATAAAAAACATAAAATAAACCAAATAAACTAAGCTAAATAAAAAAATAAAAGTAAACCAAATAAACTTAAACCTATCGATTTACTTAATTTAAAAAAAAAAACCTAAACCCTAAACCCTAAACCCTAAACCTTAAACCCTAAAAATCCTAAAAATCAAAACCAAAACTAAATAAAACATAAAAATAAAATAAATAAAAAGACTAAACCTAAAAAAAATTAAATAAAAACCTAAACTAAAACCTAAACCTAAAAATAAAATTTTAAAAAATAAAAACTAAACTAAAATAAAATAAATAAAAATCTAATCTAACTAAAAAATTAAATAAACCTAAAAATAAAAAACAAAACAAAATAAAACCCAGATGTAAAAATAAAATAAAATAAACCTAAAATGAAATAAAATCAAAACTAAATAAAAACTTGAACCTAAAAATTAAAACTAAAAATAGATAAAAAATAAAATTTGAACCCTAAACTAAAAAAAACCTAAACCTAAAATAAGAAAATAAAATAAACCTAAACTAAAATAAACTAAACTAAAATAAATAAAACCAAAAATAAACTAAACCTAAGCCCTAAACTAAATAAAATAAAATAAACAAAAAATAAACCTATGCCTAAACTAAAAAATAAAACCAAGAAATAAACCTAAAATAAAAACCTAAAACCTAAACCTAAAAAAAATAAAATAAAAACCTAAACATAAACCTAAAATAAAAAATAAAACTTAAACCTAAAAAAAACTAAACTAAAAAATAAACATAAACCTAAACTTGAACTTAAAAAATAAACTAAAATAAATAAATAAACTTAAAATAAATAATTTAAACTAAATAAAAATAAAAAATAAACCAACATAAAAAAATATAAAATAAAATAAACTAAAATAAATAAATAATAAACTAAATAAACCTAAACCTATCATCTACTTAGTTATTTTAAAAAATAACCCTAAACCCTAAACCCTAAATCTTAAACCTTAAACTTTAAACACTAAACCCTAAAGCTAACCTTAAATCATAAACCCTAAACCCTAAATCTTAAATTCTAAAAACCCCAAATCCTAAAGCCTAAACGTTAAACCCAAAACACTGAACCCTAAATAAACCCTAAACTCTAATCGAACCCTACGCCCTAAACACTAAATACCCTAAACTCTAAACCCTAAACCCTAAAACCTAAACCCTAACACTAAACCCTAAACTCTTAAACTCTAAACCATAAACCCTAAATCCTAAACCTTAAACCCTAAACCCTTAAACTCTAAACCTTAAACCTTAAATCCTAAACCCTAAACCCTAAACACTAAACCCTAAAAACCAAAAAACCTATAAACCTAAACCTAAGCTAAATAAAACTTAAAAATGAAATAAATAAATAAATCCTAAACCTAAAGTAAATAATAAAATAAAATAAATAAAAATCAAAACTAAAACCTAAACTTAAACCTAAAAAGTTAAATAAATAAAAAACCTAAACCTAAATAAAATAAAATAAAATAAATAAAACTTAAACTAAAACCTAAACTAAACCTAAAAAAAAAATATAAAAAAACTAAATTAAAATAAATGAAAACCTAAACTAAACTAAAAAATAAAATAAACCTAAGAATAAAAAACCAAAATTAAATAAAAATTAAACATAAAATAAAAATAAATAAACCTAAAATAAAATAAAATAAAAACTAAATAAAAACCTAAACCTAAAAGTAAAACATAAAAATAAATAAAAAATAAAAAATAAACCTAAACTAAAATAAATAAAATTGAAATATAAACTTAAAATAAACTAAACCTAAACTAAATAAAATAAAATAAACTAAAAATGAACCTAAACCTAAACTAAAAAAATAAAATCTAAAAATAAACTTAAAATAAAAACCTAAAACCTAAACCTAAAAAAATAAAATAAAATCCTTTAAACTAAACTTAAAAATAAAAAATAAAACTTAACCTTATAAATAAAATAAAAATGAAACTAAAATAAAACAATAAACATAAACTTAAACTAAAACTAAAAAATAAACTAAAATAAAAAACCTAAACTAAAATAAATAAACATAAAATAAAGAAACTAAGCCAAATGAAAATAAAAAATAAACCTAAATAAAAATAAAAAAGAAACATAAATAAACTAAATAAATGTATGCCTACTAGTTTACTTAATTAAAAAAAACTTTAAACCTTAAACCCTAAACCCTACTATCTTCTGTTTATATCTTCATATAATCAATAAAATAAAGGATATTACTTGGTTTTTCTCTTCAATGTCTTCCTATCAAATATTTAGGCTCTCCTTTATATTGTTATAAGAGATCTCATCTCTTTGATGAGGTTATCCAAAATATCCGTAATAAAGTTTCTCCCTTGAATTTCATTTTTTTAATCTTTTGGTGGTAGATTAATTATTATTAAAAGTATTCTTTACTCTCTTCCTTTATTTTTGTTGCTTAATATTGTTCTTACTTCCCTTATTATTATTCAGATTGAATGAATTTTTAATAAATTTTAATAAGTTTTTTTGGGGTTATAGGCATTTGACCAAAAGGCTTCATTGGGCTTCTTGGTCTAGCATGTGTGGTACTTTATTTGAAGGTGGTACTGGTTGCAGGTATTTGATGGATTCAACCAATGTTTTATCCTATAAACTATGGTGGGATTTTTGGAAGAATGTTAGCCTTTGGGCTAATTTTATGAATTTCAAATATTGCAAAGGTAAGCATCCCATAATTTGTAACTATAAACATGGTGATTCTATTGCTTGGAAACGAATTTGTGATGTTAAATGGCTTGTAGAACTTCTCATTTTCTTGGGTATCAATGGTGGTTAATCCTTTTTTTGGCAAGATAATGGGATGGGGGTTTATTCTATTGATTCTATGCTTAATACTCATTTAACTTCTTCTTTAAAAGTTAATTTTTTTATTTAATGGTGATTGAAATCACTCTCTCTTAAATGATTTGATTCCTGAATCCATTTGTAATAATATCACCAATATTATTATTGATGGTACTATTTTGGATTAAGTTCTTTACAACATTTTTAGTAATGATGATTTTTTCCTTAAAGATACTTGACACCATATTAGAGTTAATAAACCATCTTCTCCTATCTTTCTTAAAATTTGGAATAATATTATTCCTACCTCTTCTTTGATTCTTGTTTGGAGGATTTTAAGGGGTTTTATTGCTATTGATTCTTTTCTTTTGGATAAACGCTTTTATCTTCTTTCAAAATGCATGTGTAGCTTTCATATTGAGAATGTAAGTCATGTTTTTGTTAATGGTTCCATTGCCTCTAAAGTTTGGGGTTAGTATGAGGAGTTATTTAATTTAAGTTATAATGGTAAGCTTTCTTTAATGCAACTTCTTAACTCTTATTTTCTAAATACTATCAAAGGGCATATCAAAATTATGGTGGCTTTGATTTGGTTTATTTGGTGATAGAAATGATGTTAAGCATCGAATGTGCCTATGAATCATAAGAGATTATTGACTAAAGATAAGATTTTTTCTTTACATAAGGTCGCTTCTTAGTGGTACTAATTATAGAGGTTGCAAGTTTGTTGCCTAAGTTGGGTATCAAGTTTCCTTATTGTGACTCACCTCCTATTTATAAAATCATTTACTACATTAAGCCTCTTAATTGTTGTATTAAAATTATTGATGGCTCAGCACTTAACAAGTCCTGGTTGTGGTGGTATTTTCAAAATAGTCTGGGAATATTATCTTGGCTTTTTCCACTCCTCTCTATACTACTTTTGTTATTATGGATGAATTGATGGCGGTTTATAATGCTTTAAGCTTTGTTTGGAAAGAAATTTTCTTACTATTTGGTTGGAATCTGATGCTGAATATGTAAGCCATTATTTCTAAACTTTTATTTAAAATGACTCATATTTTTAGGGAAGGCAATCCTTGTGCTGATTTTTTAGCTGGCTTAGGGAGAAACCTCTATGATTTTACATTGTTTATCAAAGATATTATTCCTAAGTAATTAAGAGGCCTTTCTAACTTAGATAAAGATGGTTTGTATGTTAGATTTACTTAGTTTCTTTTTTCTCCTTCTCTTTCTTTGTTGGGACGCTCACTGTTTCTATTCATTGTTGTTATTCCTTTCCTTGGGGTTTTTTTCTTCTATCCCTATTTTCCTCTTTTTTTTCCTTTCTTTGTTTGTTGCCCCTTTATGTTCTCTATGTTTCTTTGCTGGTTTTGTGGTTACTCTCATTGGTTTGGCTTTTTTTTGTGCTATTTCTTTCCTTTCCTCTTCCTGCTCGTTATTCTCTCCTAGTTATTCGCTTAGTTGGGTTTTTTCTCTTACTTATGGTCTTGCTTTTGGTTGTGGTTGTGGTGCTTTTCTTCAACTCTTCTTCTATTTTGGTGGTTGTTATGTTGGTTGATCCTCTCTGTTGTCGGTTATTGTTTAGCTAGTTTGTTTCTATTTTTTCCCTTTGATGGCTATTCCTTGTTCTTCGGCATTGTCTTATCGGTGCAGATGTTTGTTGTAATGATGGGTTGATTTTCTTCTTATATTATTGGTAGCCCTTTTTGTGATTGTAACCCTCTTAAAGTTCACAAATTTTATTGCCCCTTTTCTCAGAATCGAGCCTAAATTTTCCCTAAACTAAAAGAAACATAAAACTAAAATAAACAAAATAAAATAAACCTGAACCTAAACTAAAATAAATAAAACCTAAACCTAATCCTAAAATAAACTAAATCCAAACCCTAAACTAAATAAAATAAAATAAATAAAAATAAACTTGAACCTAAACTAAAAAGAAAAACCTAAAAAGAAACCTAAAATGAAAACCTAAAACCTAAACCTAGAAAAATAAAATAAAAACCTAAACATAAAGCTAAAAAAATAAAATAAAACTTAAACTTAAAAAATAAAATAAAAATAAACCTAAACTATAAAATAAACATAAACCTAAACTTAAACCTAAAAAATAAACTAAAATAAATTACCTAAACTAAAATAAATAAACCTAAACTAAATAAATTAAACTAAATAAAAATTAAAAATAAACCTAAATAAAATATAAACTAAAATAAACTAAAATAAATAAAATTAAACTAAATAAACCTACTTTATTTAATTTATAAAAAACCCTAAATCCTAAACCCTAAACCGTAAATCCTTAACCCTAAACCCTAAACCCTAAGCCCTAAAACTAACCCTAAACCCTAAACCCTAAACTTACCCTAAACCCTAAACCCTAAAACCTAAACCCTAAACCCTAACCTTAACACTAAACCCTAAATGCTAAACCCTAAACCCTAAAACCATAAAACCTAAACTCTAAACTAACTCTAAACCCAAAACTAACCTAAACCCAAAGCTAACCCTAAACCCTAATCCCTAAACCTTAAACCATAAAAACCAAAAACCCTAAACCCTAAAGCCTAAACATTAAACCCTAAACCCTAAACCCTAAAACCTTAAACCTTAAAACCCTAAACCTTAAACCCTAAACCATCAACCATAAACCTTAAAAACCTAAAAACCTAAACCTAAACTAATTAAAACCTAAAAATAAAATAAATAAAAAACTTAAACCTAAATAAACTAAAAAAGTAAAATAAAATGAAAACCTCAACCTAAACCCAAAAAAAACTAAAATAAAATAAACAAATACATAAACTAAACCAAAAAATAAGATAAACCTTAGAATAAAAATCCTAAATAAAATAAAAACTAAATAAAAACCTAAACCTAAAAGTAATACATAAAAATAAATAAAAAATAAATCCTAAACCCTAAACTAAAAAAAAAACTTAAACCTAAAATAAAAATAAAATGAACAAAATAAAATAAACCTAAACCTAAATTAAAAGAAACAAAATTAAAATAAATAAAACCTAAACCTAAACTTAAAATAAACTAAACTTAAACCTAAACCTAAACTAAATATAACATAATAAAATAAAAATAAACCTAAATCTAAATTAAAAAAATAAAACCTTGAAATAAACCTAAAATAGAAACGTAAAACCTAAATCTAAAAAAAAATAAAATAAAAACCTAAACCTAAACCTAAAAATAAAAAATAAAACCTAAACCTAAAAAATAAAAAAAAAACTCGACTAAAAAATAAACCGAAACCTAAACCTAAACCTAAACCTAAACCTAAACCTAAAAAATAAACTTAGATAAATAAACCTAAAATAAATAAACTAAACTAAATAAAAATAAAAAATAAACCTAAATAAGATGAAAAAAATAATGTAAACTAAAATAAATAAAAAAATAAACTAAATATACTAAATAAACCTAAATATATTAGTTTACTTAATTAAAAAAAAAACTTAAACCCTAAATCCTAAACCCTAAACCTTAAACCCTAAATTCTAAACTTACAACCCTAAACCTTAAACCCTACGCCCTAAAAAACCCTAAACCTTAAACCCTAAAAGCATAAACCCAAAAACCCTAAACCCTAATCCCTAAATCCTAAACCAAAACCTTAAACCCTAAACCCTAATCCTAAACCCTAAACCCTAAACCTCAAACCATAAACACCAAACCGTAAACCTAAATCTAAAGTAACTAAATAAATTATAAAATAAACCTAAACCCTAAAACCAAATAAACTTAAACCTAAAACTAAACCTTAAGAATGGGCAGAACCTTGACATCGAGAACATCACCATCAAGTAGGCTCCCAGACTGTAGAGGTGAAGACTGAAAGTGTGGCAAGGTGGTGGTGGATGTGAAGGTGCCGGATATGGAGGTGGTGGTCTGAGCATTATTAGGAGGTGAGGATGATGAGGTTACCATGGTGGTGAAGGGAGAGATTGGGATATGATGGTGGATCCCCACTGAGGTGGGGTGGTTGATGGAACTAGAGAAACTAAAGAATGTATCTAATGCTATGAACTGTCTTTACAAGAGAGATGATTCTACTTATCTAGGGTTTTGATTTGCCCTATGCTGCTCATTTTTTTATCACGCCGCTTATGTCTTAGAGAACTTGGTGTGTTACTTGTTTGATGAAATCAAAAAGAAGAAATGTTGATTTGAATTTGTTCTCTGTTAAAAAGAAAGTAAAAACCTTAAACCCTAAACTAAAACCTAAACCTTAAACCATAAACCCTCAACGCTAAAAATAAAAAATAAATAAAATAATAAAAACCCTAATGCTAAACCCTATACCCTAACACTAACCCTAAAGCCTAAACCAAAAACCATAAACCAGAACCCTAAACCTATAACCTAAACCCTAAACACTAAACCCTAAATGTTAAACCCAAAACCTTAAAATCCCTAAACCCTGAAACCCTAAACCATAAATCCTAAACCCTAAAATGCTAAACCTTAAACCCTAAAACACTAAACCCTAAACCCAAAATCCTAAAACCTATAGCCTAAACCCTAAACCCTAAACTCTAAACCCTAAACTCCAAATGCTAAACCCTAAACCTAAAACCCAAAAGTAACCCTAAACCCTAAACCATAAACTATAACCACTAAAAAGCTAAAAACCTAAACTTAAACTAAATAAACCTAATATTAAAATAAATAAAAAAAATCTAAACCAAAATATATAAAAAAAATAAAAAACAAAAACCCTAACCTAAACCTAAACCTAAACCTAAACTAAATAAAAGAAAATAAAATAAAACTAAACTAAAATAAAATAAATAAAACAAAACTAAATTAAAAAATAAAACCTAAATAAAAAAAACTAAACCTAAAATAAAATAAACCTAAAATAAAATAAAATAAATAAATAAGAACTTAAACCTAAAAAATAAAGTAAAAAATAAATCAAAAATAAAACCTTAAAATAAAATAAAACCTAAAGTAAACTAAACCTAAACCTAAACTAAAATAAAATAAGCTAAAAATAAACCTAAACCTAAACTAAAATAAAACATAAAAATAAACCTAAAATAAAAACATAAACCTAAACCTAAAAAATAAAATAAAAGCCTAAACCTAAAACTAAAAATAAAAATAAAGCTTAAACCAAAAAAAATAAAATAAAATAAACTCAACTAAAAATAAACCAAAACCCTAACCCTAAAATTAAACTAAAATAAGAAACCTAAACTAAAATACATAAACCTAAAATAAATAAAATCAATAAAAAAAAAAAAAAAAATAAACATAATTAAAAATAAAAAGTAAAATAAACTAAATAAATCTAATTCTACCGATTTACATAATTTTTTTTAAAAAAAACCCTAGATCCTAAAAACCCTAAAGCCCAAACACTAAACCCTAAAACCCTAAACCCTAAAACCCTGAACGCTAAACCCTAAACCCTAAACACTAAACCCTAAAAACCTAAAAGCCTAAACCTAAACTAAATAAAACCTAAAAATAAAAAATATAAAAAAAACTTAAACCTAAATGAAATAAAAAAATAAAACAAAATATAAACCTAAACTGAAAAATAAATTAAAATAAACTAATCAAAATAATCTAAAATAAAATAAATAAAACCTAAACTAAACTAAAAAAAATAAAATAAACCTAAGAATAAAACCTAAATAAAAAAACTAAACTAAAATAAAATTAACCTAAAATAAAATAAAATAAAAAAAAATAAAAACATAAACCTAAAAATTGAACCTAAAAATAAAACCAAAAAAGAAATAAAAAATTAAACCTAAACCCTAAACTAAAAAAAAACCTAAATCTAAAATAAAATAATAAAGAAAATAAAATAACCGTAATCCAAAACTAAAATAAACTAAACTAAAATAAATAAAACCTAAACCTAAACCTAAACCTAAACCTAACCGAAATAAAATAAAATAAATTACAAATAAACCTAAACCTAAACTAAAAAATAAAATCAAAAAATAAACCTAAAATAAAAACCTAAAACCTAAACCTAATAAAAAAACCCTAAACCTAAACCTAAAAAAAAAAATAAAATAAACCTAAACCTAAAAAAATAAAATAAAACTCAACTAAAAATAAGCCTAAACAAAAAAACTAAAATAAAAAACCTAAACTAAAAAATAAAACCAAAAATAAATAAACTAAACTAAATAAAAATAAAAAAAAACCTAAATAAAAATTAAAAATAAAATAAATTAAAATAAATAAAAAATAAATTAAATAAACTTAAACCTACTTGTTTTCATAATTTTTTATAAAAAAAAAAAGAAAAAAATAGTAAACCTTAAATCCTAAACCCTAAACCCAAAACCCTAAACCTACAACCCTAAACCCTAAACCCTAAACCATAAAAGCAAACCCTAAAACCCTAAACCCTAAACCCTAAACACTAAAAATTAATAAACCGAAATCTAAACCCTAAGAATGGGCAAACCTGATGGCGTGAACATCAACTAGGCTCGCCTAGATCTCAGATGAAGGTGGAGGTGGCTATCGAAGTGGTGGTGGGGATCGAGGTGCTAGTGAGAGGTGGTGGTAGTGGTGATTTTGAGGGAGGGGAGCACAAGGTTACAATGGTGGTGGAGGGAGAGATCCCGGACCATGGTGAATGCCACTGTCGTTCTGCCATCTAGAAAGAACCACCAATTCATGTTATGGAACTGCATTCTTAGGATGGTAAGGTTTCTAATTTGAAATGCTCATTTTTATTTATGTCGCTTAGAAAACTTGGTGTGTTGCTTGGTTGATGAAATCGAAAAGAAGAAATGTTGAATTTGAATTTATTCTCCATTAAAAAAAATCAAAAACCCTAAACCCTAAATTAAAACCTAAACCCTAAACTTAAAACCTAATCCCTAAACCCTAAATCCTAAACCCTAAAAATCCAAAACCTTAAACCCTAAACCTACAATCCTAAACCATAAACCATAAACCCTAAAACCCTAAACCCTCAACCCTAAACCCAAAACCCTATACCCAAAACATACAACCCTAAACCTTAAACCCTAAACCTTAAACCCCAAACCCTAAACCCTAAACCCTAAAAACCTAAAAACTAAAACCTAAACAAAATAAAACCTAAAAAGGAAATAAATAAATAAAATCTAAACATAAATAAAATAAAAAAATAAAATTAAATAAAAACCTAAACTAAAACTTAAACCTAAACCTAAAGATAAAATAAAATAAAAAATATAAACTAAACAAAAATAAAATAAATAAAAATTGAAAGTAAACTAGTAAAATAAACCCAAAAATAAATAAAATAAACCTAAATAAAATAAAATAAAATAAATGTAATGAAAATAAAATAAAACTTAATAAAAGCTAGACCTCAAAATAAATTTTTTTTAAAAAAAACCTAAACTAAAAAAAAAAAAACCTAAACCTAAAATAAACAAAATAAAATAAACCAAAACCAAATCTAAAATAAACTGAACTAAAATAAATAAAACCTAAACCTAAACCTAAAATAAACTAAACCTAAACCCTAAATGAAATAAAATAAAATAAATTAAAATAAACCCAAACTAAAAAATCAAGCCTAAAATAAACCTAAAATAAAACTAAAAAACATTAACTTAAAAAATTAAAATAAAAACCTAAACCTAAACCTAAAAATAAAAAATAAAACCTAAACTAAAAAAATAAAATAAAAATAAAACTAAATTAGAAAAATAAACTTAAACCTAAACCTAAACTTGAAAAATAAACTAAAATAAAATAAACTAAAATAAATAAACTAAACAATAAAATAAAATAAACCTAAATAAATATATAAAATAAACTAAATAAACTAAACACCTATCAAATAAAAATCTAAACCCTAAACTCTAAACCCAAACACTAAATCCTAAACCCTAAACCCTAAAACTAACCTATAAACCATAAACATTAAACACTAAACTAACCCTAAACCTTAAAATATTAACTAACCCTAAACCCTAAACCCTAAACCCTAAACCCTAAAAAGCCTAAACCCAAAAGCCTAGATCTTAAACCCTAACCTAACCGTGAACCCTAAGCTAACCCTAAACCCTAAACCTTAAACCCTAAACCCTAAACCCTAAACCCTAAACCCTAAAAACTATAAACCCTAAAGCCTAAAAACTAAAGGCTAAAGCCTAAACCCTAAATCCTAATCATAAACCCTAAACCCTGAAACCCTAAACCTTAAAACATTAAACTTGAAACCCTATACCCTAAACCCTAAACTAGAAAGCCTGAAAATAAAACCTAAACCCTAACTAAAATAAAAACCCAAACCTAAAATAAATAAAATAAAATAAGCTTAAACCTAAACTAAAATAAACTAAACTAAAATAAATAAAACCAAAACCAAAACCTAAAAAAAAAAATAAACCTAAACCCTAACTAAATAAAATAAAATAAACTACAAATAAACCTAAATCAAAACTAAAAAATAAAACCTAAACATAAACCTGAAATAAAAGCCTAAAACTTAAACCTAAAAGAATAAAATAAAAACCTAAACCTAAACCTTAAAAAAAACCTAAACCTAAGAAAGAAAATAAAAATAAAACTAAACTAAAAAATAAACATAAACCTAAACTTAAACCTAAAAAATAAAGTAAAATACAAAACCTAAACTAAAATAAATAAACATAAAATAAATAAACTAAACTAAACAAAAATAAAAATAAACCTAAATAAATATATAAAATAAACCAAATAAACCTAAACTTGCCTATTTACTTAATTTAAAAAAATACCCTAAACCCTACACATACAACCCTTACCCCTAAAACCTAAATCCTAAACCCTAAACCCTAAACTTTAAACCCTAAATCCTAAACCCTAAATGCTAAACCCTAAAGCTTAAACCCTCACCCTAACCCTAAACCCTAAACCTTAAAACCAAAACCATAAAACCCTAAACATTAAACCATAAACTAACCTTAAATCCTAAACCCTAAACTTAAAAAACCCTAAACACTAAAGCCTAAACACTAAACCCTAATCTAACCCTAAACCTTAAGCTAACCCTAAACCTTAAACCTAAACTCTAAACCCTAAACCCTAAACCCTAAACCCTAACCCTAAACCCTAAACCCTAAACCCTTAAACCTTAAACCCGAAACCCTAAACCCAAAACCCTAAATCCTAAAACCTAAACTCTAAACCTAAACCTAATCTTAATAAAACCTAAAATAAAATAGTAAATAAACCTAAACCTAAATAAAAAAATAAAATAAAAAACTTAAACTAAAACTCAATTCAAAACCCTTAAATAAAATAAAATAAATAAAAACCTAAACTAAACTAAAAAACAAAATAAACTTAAGAAAAAAAACCTAAATAAAATAAAAATGAAACATAAAATAAAAATAAAATAAACCTAAAATAAAATAAAATAAAAAATGAATAAAAACCTAAACCTAAAAAAAAACCTAAAATGAAACCTAAAAATAAATAAAAAATAAAAACTAAACCCTAAACTAAAAAAAAACCTATACTTATAATAAAAACATATAAGCAAAATAAAATAAACCTAAGCCAAAGCTAAAATAAAATAAACTAAAATAAATAAAACCTAAACATAAACCTAAAATAATCTAAACCTAAACCCAAACTAAATAAAATAAAATACTAAAAATAAACCTTAACCTAAACTAAAAAATAAAACCTAAAAATAAACCTAAAATAAAAACTTAAAACCTAAACCTAAACCTAAACCTAAAAAATAAACTAAACTAAAAATCCTAAACTAAAAAAAAATTGTAAAATAAATAAACTAAACTAAATAAAAATAAAAGTAAACCTAAATAAAAATAAAAAATTAAATAAACTAAATAAAACTAAACCTACTTGTTTACTTAATTTCAAAAAATTGAAAAATAAACAAAATTTAAAATAAAAAAACCCTAACCCTAAACCCTAAACCCTAAACCCTAAAACCTATAACATTAAAACCTTAAACCCTAAACATTAAACCTTAAGCCCCAAACCCTAAACCCTAAAAACCTAAAACCTAAAACCTAAACTCAAATATACTAAATAAACCCTAAACTAAATAAAATAAAATACTAAACCTAAACCTAAACTAAATAAACCTAAAATAAACCAAAATAAAACCTAAAACCTAAACATAAAAATATATATAATAAAACCTAATCCTAAACTTAAAATAAAATAAAACCTAAACCAAAATAATAGAATAAAAATAAAGCTAAAATAGAAAATAAATATAAACTTAAATCTAAACCTAAAAAATAAACTAAAATAAAATACCTAAATTAAAATAAATAAACCTAAAAAAACAAATTAACAAATAAAATAAAAAATAAACTAAATAAAATTAAATAAATAAAAACTAAAATAAATAAAAAAATAAAACTAAATAAACCTAAACCTAAAACCTAAAACTCTCTAAAAAACCAAACCTAACCCCTAAACCCTAAACCTAAACCCCAATTTAAAACTAACCCTAAACCCTAAACCTAAACCCTAAACCTTAAACCCTAAACCATAAACCCTAAACCCTAAACCCTAAACCATAAAAACCTAAAAACTCAAACCTAAACTAAATAAAACAAAAAAATAAAATAAATAAAAAAACTTAAAACTAAATAAAATAAAATAAAATAAAATAAAAAGCTAAACTAAAACCTAAACCTAAACCTAAATAAATAATAATAATAATAAAAATAAAACTAAAATAAAATAAAATAAATAAAAACCTAAACTAAACTAAAAAATATAATAAACCTTAAAAAACCTAAATAAATTAAAATCCAAATAGAAAATAAAAATAAAATAAACCTAATATAAATCAAAATAAAAACTAAATAAAACCTATACCAAAAAATAAACCTAAAAATAAATAAAAGATAAAACCTAAACCTTAAACTAAACAAAAAAAGCTAAACCTAAAATAAACAAAATAAAATAAACTTAAACTTAAATTAAAATAAATAAAACTTAACCTTAAACCTAAAATAACTAAATCTAAACCCTAAACTAAATAAAATAAAATAAACTAAAAATAAACTTAACCCTAAACTAAAAAAAACCTAAAAAATAAACCTAACTAAAAAACCTAAAACTTAAACCTAAAAAAAATAAAATAAAAACCTAAACCTAAACCTAAAAAAGAAATAATAAAACTAAACAAAAAAAATCAAATAAAATAAAACTAAACTAAAAAATTAACGTAAACCTAATCCAAAATAAAAAATAAAATAAATAAACCTAAAATAAATATACTAAACAACATAAAATAAAAATAAAAATAATCTAAATAAACAAATAATATACTAAACAAATTAATAAACCTAAACTAAAAAAAACCTAAACCCTAAAAAACTAAACCTAAACCTAAATTTAAACCCTAAACTAAAAAACTAAACCTAAAATAAAAAACAAAATAAAACTAAACCTAAACCTAAACTATACTAAATCCTAAACTATAAACTAAATAAACCCTAACCCTAAACCCTAAACTCTAAACCTAAAACTAAACTATAAACCTAAACTCTAAATAACACTAAACCCTAAACTAAACTAAATTAACCCTAAATAAACTAAACTAAACTAAATACTAAACCTAAACCTAAACCTAAAAAACTAAACTAACTAAACCTAAACCTAAAACCTAAACCTAAACTTAAACTAACCTAAACCCTAAACTCTAACCTAAACCTAAACCTAAACTAAACCTTAAACCCTAACTCTATAACTAAAACCCTAAACCTAAAACCTAAACCTAAACAAATAAACCTCAACGCTAAACCTAAATTAACCTAAACCCTAACTAAACCTAAACCCTAAACCTTAAAATCATAAACCCAAACTAAACTAAACCTTAAACCCTAACCCTAAACCCTAAACCCTAAAACCCTAAACACTAAAGCTGAAAACCCTAAACCCTAAACCATAAGCCATAAAATCCTAAACCATAAACCCTAAAAACCTAAAAACCTAAACCTAAACTAAATAAAACCTAAAAATAAAATAACTAAAAAAACCTAAACCTAAATAAAATAATAAAATAAAATAAAATTAAAACCTAAACTAAAATGTAAACCTAAACCTAAAAATAAAATAAAATAAAAAAGTAAAAATAAACTAAATATAAATAAATAAAACTAAACTAAACTAAAAAATAAAATAAACCTAAGAATAAAAAACCTAAATAAAATAATAACTAAATGTAAAATATAAATAAAATAAACCTAAAAAAATAAAATAAAAACTAAGTAAAAACATAAACCTAAAAAATAAACCAAAAAATAAATAAAAAATAAAACCTAAACCCTAAACTATAAAAAAACTTAAACTTAAAATATAAATAAAATAAACTTAAACTTAAACCTAAACTAAAATAAACTAAACTAAAATAAATAAAACATAAACCTAAACCTAAAAGAAAAACTAAACGTAAACTTGAACCTAAACTAAATAAAATAAAATAAACTAAAAATAAACCTAAACCTAAACAAAAAATTAAAACTTAAAATAAAAACACTAAAACCTAAACATAAAAAATAAAATAAAATAAAACTCAACAAAAAAATAAACCTAAATCTAAACCTAAACTTAATAAAATAAAGTAAAATAAAAACCCTAAACTAAAAATAAATAAACCTAAAATAAATAAACAAAAATAAGTAATAATAATAAAAAATAAACCTAAATAAAATAAAAAATAAAATAAACTAAAATAAATTAAAATTAAACTAAAAAAACTAAAACATAACCTGATGTTTACATAATTAAAAAATAACCTTAAACCCTAAATCCTAAACCTTAAACCCTAAACCTTAAACCCTAAAAAAACCTAAACCCTAAACCCTAAACCCTAAACCCTAAACCAAAACATAAAGTAACTAAATAAATTAAAAAATAAACCTAAACCCTTAAACTTAATAAACCTAAACTAAAACTTAAACCCTAAGAATGAGCAGAACCTTGACGATAGGAACATCATCATCAACTAGGTTTAGTCTATATAAGGCAAAGGCTAAACTCATAGTGGTGGGAAATCTTGAGGCTAATATAAGTGTGGTGGAAGGCTAAGAAGGCTCCTACCTAAAGGAGAGATCGGGATAATGATGGTGGATCAAATGGGTGGCTCATGGGAATAAGAGAAATAAGAAAAACTGATTTGCTCCTTATGGATCTTCAATAGATGGTTCTAGTTATATAGTGTTTTCCATTTGCTCTAATCCTCATTTTAACTATGTTGTCATTTATGTCATAAAACATGGTGTGTTAGAAATCAAAAGAAGAAATGTTGAATCTTAATTTATTCCCATTTTAAAAACAACAAAAACTCTAAACGCTAAACTAAAACCTGAACCCTAAACTTGAAACTTAAACCTAAACCCAAAAACCCTAAAAATCTTAAGCCCTAAACCTTAAAACTTAAACCCTAAACCCTAAAACCCTAAACCCTAAACCCTAAACTCTAAAACCTAATTCCTAAACCCTATACCCTAACCCTTAATACAAAAAAAAACTAAATATACTAAATAAAACTAAACTATGTTTACTAAAATAAACCTTAAACCCTAAACTAAAACCCTAAACACTAAACCTAAATCCTAAAATTAACTAAACCCTAAACCTAAACATACCAAAACACTAAACCTAAACCCTAAACCCTAAAATAAACCTAAACCCTAAAATAAAACCTATACTAAAATAAACCCTAAAAATAAATAAACTAAATCCTAAAGCCTATAACTAAACCTAAACCCTAAACTAAACCCTAAACTATAAACCTAAACCCTAAACCAAAATCTAAACTAAATAAAACCTAAAACCTAAAATGTAAACCTAAACTTAATAAACCTAAAATAAAAAATAAATAAAATATAAACATAAAAAAACAAAATATAAAATAAAATAAAATAAATACCTAAACTAAAACCTAACCTAAACCTAAATAAATAAAATAAAATGAAAATAAACAAAAATAAATAAAAACTAAACTAAACTAAAAATAAAATAAACCTAATAAAATCTTAAAAGATAAAACTAAACTAAAATAAAATAATAAATAAAATAAAGACAAAATAAAACCTAAACATAAAATAAACCTAAAACCTTAAAATAAATAAAAAGTAAAACCTAAACCCTAAACCCAAAAAAAAAAAATAAAATAAATAAAATAAAATAAACCTAAACCTAAAATAAAATAAAGTAAACTAAAATAAATAAAATCTATACCTAAACCTGAACTAAATAAAAGAAAATAATAAAACCTTAAACCCTAAACTCTAAATTAACCCTAAACCCTAAAAACCCAAAACCCTAAAAACTAAACCCTAAACCCAAAACCCAAAAACTCAAAACCCTAAAGATTAAACACTAAACCCTAAACCCTAAACCCTAAATCCTAATGCTAAACCCTAAACCCTAAACCCTAAAACCCTAAACCCTAAACCCTAAAACCCTAAGCCCTAAAACTATAAATCCTAAACCTTAAACCATAAACCCTAAACCCTAGAAAACCAAAGCTTAAACTAAATAAAACCTTAAAAAAATTAATAAATAAGCTAAACCTAAATAAAATAAAAAAATATAATAAAATGAAGAACTTAAACTAAAACCTAAACCTAAACCTCAAAATAAAATAAAATAAATTAAAATAAATAAAAACATAAATTAAACTAAAAAATAAAATAATTCTAGGAATAAAAAACCTAAATAAAATAAAACTAAACGAAAATAAAAATATAAAATAAATTAAAATAAAATAAATAAAACTAAATATAACATTATTGCTAAACACAAAAAAACATAAAAAATAAAACTTAAAATAAATAAAAAATAAAATAACCTAAAACTAATAGAAAAAACTAAACTATAAAATATAAAAAAATAAACTAAACCTAAATTAAAATAAATAAATTAAAATAAATAAAACCTAAACCTAAACACAAATTAATTAAACTAAACTAAATAAAAAAGAAAACTAAAATTAAACCTAAACATAAACTAAAAAATAAAATGTAAAATAAAACTAAATAAAACCTAAAACTTAAACTAAATAAATAAAATAAAAAAAATCTAAACCTAAACCTAAAAATAAAAATAAAACCTAAACCAAACTAAAATAAAAATAAAACTAAACTTAAAAATAAACTAAAACCTAAACCTAAAATAAACTAAAATAAGAAAACTAAAACTAAATTAAATAAACCTAAAATAAATAACATAAACTAAATAAAACTAAACAATAAACCTAAATAAAACTAAAAGACAAGGTAAACTAAAATAAATAAAAAATAAACTAAATATATTAAATAAACATAAACCTATCGATTTACTTAATTTTTTTTAAAAAAAAACTCAAACTCTAAATTCTTAACCCTAAACCCTAAACATTAAACATATAACCATTAACCTACAACCTAAAATAAACAAAAAACTATAAAACTAAACCTCCCCAAAACTAACCACAAAACCTAAAACCTAACCCTACCTAAACCCTAAACCCTATTGATCCTACTAAACTTAAAAAACTAAAAGGCCTTAATCCTAAACTGAGCCAACAATCTTGAAACCACTAAAAAATACGACCTACTACTCTAAACCTGACCTAAATCCTAAATCTAACCTACTATCCTAAATACATGACCTAAACCAACTACTTAAACCAACTCTAAACTTAAAAATAAAAAAGGCCCTAAACCCAAAATAAACCTAAATAACCTTAAAAATCTAAATAAAATAAAAATAAACCACACTGAGCCACAAAAAAACCTAAAATAAAACTCCTACCCTGAGCCTAAACCCTACCCTACACTAAATAAAAGACCCAAACACTAACCTAAAAAACCCTGAAAGTACCCTAACCAAACCATAAACCCTAAACCCTAAAATTTAAAAAGATTAAACTAAAATAAAATAAAATAAGCTAAACCTAAATAAAATAAACAAATAAAATAAAATAAAACTTAAACTAAAATAAACTAAACCTCAAAATAAAATAAAATAAAATAAAATAAAATAAAATAAATAAAAAACCTAAATTAAATTAAAATTAAAAATAATCCTGGATAAAACCTAAATAAAATAAAAACTAAATGTAAAATAAAATAAAATAAACTTAAAATAAAATAAATAATAACTAAATATAAACCTAAACCTACAAAACAACATAAAAATAAAACTTAAAAATAAATAAAAAATAAAACCTAAACCTTAAACTAAGAAAAAAACCTAAACCAAAAATATAAATAAAATAAACCTAAACCTAAACTTAAATAAACAAAACGAAAGTAAATAAAACCTTAACCTAAACCTAAAATTAACTAAACCTAAACTAAATAAAATTGGAAAAAAACTAAAATTAAACCTAAACATAATCTATAAAATAAAAGGTAAAAATAAAACTAAAATAAAAACCTAAAACTTAAACCTAAAAAAATAAAATAAAAACCTAAACCTAAACCTAAAAATAAAAAATAAAACCTAAACTTAAAAATAAACTAAAATAGAAAACTTAAAATAAAATAAATAAACCTATAATAAATAAAATAAACTAAATAAAACTAAGCAGTAAAGCTAAATAAAAATAAAAGATAAAGTAAACTAAAATAAATAAATAAAGACTAAATTTATTAAATAAACCTAAACCTTTCGATTTACTTAATTTTTAAAAAAAACTTAAACTCTAAATCTTAAACCTTAAACCCTAAACCCTAAACATTAAACCTATAGCCATTAACCTACAACCGTAAACCTACAACCCTAAACCCTAAACCCTAAACCCAAACCCTAAAAAAAAGTAAAAGCATAATCCAACCCTAAACCCTAAACCCAATCACAACCCTAAACCCTAAACCCTAAATCTTAACCCTAAACCCTAAACCTAAACCTAAAGTAACTAAATAAATCAAAAATTAAATCTAAACACTAAAACCTAATAAACCTAAACATAAACCAAAATCTTAAGAATTAAACCTTGACAAACATCACCATCCACTCAAGATCTGTGAAGGTGAAAATATCATAATGGTTATGGGGGATCTAAAGGTGCTAGTGATGTGGAGGCGGGAGGAGTGAAGGAGGTTAAAGCCATGGTGGTGGCAGATAGAGATATCGGGGATATGATGGTGGATCCCAGTCGAGGCGATGGTTCGATGGGAGCTAGAAACTACAAAATGGTCGATTTGATCTGCTGCTTATGGAACTATGTCTTTACAGTAGAGACGGTTCTAGTTATCTAGGATTTTTGATTTGCTCTATGCATGATCATTTTTGATCTATGTCGTCTCTTATTTCTTAGAAAATTTGGTGTGTTACTTGGTTGATGAAATCGAAAAGAAGAAATTTTGAATATGAATTTGTTCTTTGTTTAAAAAAAACTGAAAATCTTAAACCCTAAAGTAAAAAAAAACCTAAACCCTAAACTACAAAAAAAAACCTAAACCATTAATAAAAAAAATAAACTTAAACTTACACTAAAATAAACTAAAATAAATTAAATAAAATTTAAACCTAAACCTAAAATAAATTAAACCTAAACGTAAACCTAAACTAAATAAAATAAACTAAACTAAAAATAAAACTTAAAATTAAACCTAAAATAAAAACCTAAAACCTAAACCTAAAAAAAATAAAATAAAAACCTAAATATAGACCTAAAAATAAGAAATAAAACCTAAACCTAAAAAATAAAATAAAAATAAAACTAAACTGAAAGATAAACAAAAACCTAAACCTAAACCTAATCCTAAATAATAAACTAAAATAAAAAGCGTAGACTAAAATAAATAAACATAAAATAAATAAACTAAACTAAATAAATATAAAAAAATAAAATAAAGTAAAATAAATAAAAAAATAAACTAAAAAATTAAATAAAATAAACCCGGTTTGTTTATTTTTTAAATAAAAAACTCTAAAACATTAAATAGTAAAGCCCTAAACCACAACCCTAAACCCTTAAACCCTAAACCCTAAAATTAACCAAAAACCTAAACTCTAAACCCTAAACCCTAAAACTAAAAAATAAAAATAAATTAAATTAAAATAAAAAATAAAATAAAATAAACCTTAAAAACCCAAACTGACTAATAAACCTAATAAACCTAAATCATATACCCTAAACAAAACTAATGACCCTAAACCTACCAAACCCAACCTAAAACCTAACCCTAAAACCCTAACTACTACCTTAAATCTGACCTAAACCTAAATAACTTAAACCAACTTCCTAAATCTCCTATGACCTCCCTAACCTTAAAACTCTAAAAAAAAACTCTAAATAACTGAACTTGCCTTAATGAATACTCACTTACCTAAAAAACTAAAAACTAAATCTGTGCTGACCTATAAAATCATAAACTCATAAATGACTGACTCTAAACCTAAAATCCATAACTAAAAAAACTAAACCTAATGATCCTAACCTTAAAACTAAAATAAAACTAAACTACCTAACCCTGATCTAACTATCATAAATAAAACCCTAAAACCAAACCTTACTAAACCCAAACCTTAAAAAAAATAAAACCTAAACCTAAACTAAATTAAACCTAAACTTAGTTAAAATAAAATTAATACCTAAACATAAAAATAAAATAAACTAAACTAAAATAAAATAAATAATAACCTAAATTAAACTAAAAAATAAAATAAATCTAAGAATAAAAACCAAAATAAAATAAAAACTAAATTTAAAATAAAAATAAAATAAACTTAAAATAAAATTAAATAAAAAATTAAATAAAACCTAAACCTAAAATAAACCTTAATAAAAAACCCTAAACCTAAAATAAAAAAAATAAACAAAATAAAATAAAACAAAACTAAAATAAATAAAACCTAAATGTAAACCTAAAATAAACTAAACCTAAACCCTAAACTAAATAAAATAAAATAAACTAAAAATTAACCTAAACCTAAACTAAAAAATAAAATATAAACTTAAACCTAAACATAAAATTAAATAATAAAAGAAAGTAAAATAACTAAAAAATAAACTAAATAAACCTAAACCTAAACTCATTTACTTAATTTTCTAAAAAAAAAACCTAAACATTAATAAACCTAACTCCTAAATCCTAAACCCCAAACCCTAAAATAGACCATAAACTAAACCTAAATAAAAACCTAAACCTAAAAATTAAACAAAAAAATAAAACTAAAATAAAATAAATGACTAAATCCTAAAATAACCTAAACCCTAAACCTACTACCTAAAAAAACCAACCCTAAAAAATCAATCCTACTCTGCCTAAACCTGCCCTAAATCTAACCCTAAATCTAATGATCAAATAAATCCTCTAAACTGACTCTAAATCTTAAATAAACTTAAACTCTAAAAATAAAAGCCTAAACCATAAAACTAACTAACCAGGCTCTAAATCCTACCCTAAACTCCTAAACCTAACCATAAACTACCTACCCTATAACTACCTCTGACTAAACCCCAACCTGCTAATACCATAAACCCCCAACCTTAAATCTAATCTTACTAAACCCTAAAAAAACCTCTCTAAACCCTGGACCAAACCCTAAAATAAAACTAAACATTAAAACCTAACCCTAAACTACTCTAATCCTGGACTCTAAACTAAACCCTGACTAATAAACCCTCCACAAACCCTAATAAATCAAACATAAACCCTACCCACCCAAACCATAACCATAAAACCTTATTCAAACCTAAACCCTAAACCTAAAAAAAAAACCTAAATAAAAAACCAATATAAAATAATAAAATAAATTAAAACCTAAACTATAAAAATAAATAAAAGTAAATTAAAAAAACTAGTGAAATAAACTAAATAAAATAAATAAAAACCTAAACTAAACTAAAAAAATAAATATAATAAAAAACCTAAATATAAAACTAAATGTAATAAATAAAATAAAATTAATAATAAATAAAATAAAATGAAATTAAAAGCTAAAAAAAGTTAAACCTAAAAATTAAAAAACCCTAAACTAAAAAAAAACCTAAACCTAAAATAAAAAATAAATAAAATAAAATACTATTAAACTAAAATAGATAAAACCTAAGCATAAACCTAAAATAAATTAAACCTAAACCCTAAAATAAATAAAATAAAATAAACTAAAAAATAAACCTAACCTAAACTAAAAAATAAAACTTAAAAATAAACCTAAACTTAAAAAATAAAATAAAAACCTAAACCTAAACCTAAACCTAAAAATAAATAATAAAATAAAGTAAAATAAATAAAAAATAAACTTAAAAATTAAATAAACCTAAACCTATCAGTTTACTTAATTTTTTTTTATAAAAAAGCCCTAAATAATTAATAGTAAATTCTAAACCATAAATCCTAAACCCTAAACCCTAAAACCTAAACCCTAAAATTAACCATAACCCTAAACCCTAAAAAACTTTATATCATAAACCCTCAATAAAAAAATAAAATAAGAAAATGAAATAAAAAAATAAAAAAACCCTAGCCCTAAACCCTAAACCCTAAAATTGACCTTAAACCCTAAACCTACAACCCTAAACCTAAACCTACCTAAACCTAAAGAATACCCTAAAAACCCTAAACCCAACCACTAAACTCTGACCCTAAACCTACTTACTGCCTATGTGATTATGCCTAAACCCTAAACCTAAACCTAAAAATACTTTAAACCCTAACTAACCATAAACCCTAAACCAAAACACCTACATGTTAAACCCCAAACCCTAAACCCTACCACAAACCCAAATACCTAGCTAACCATAAACTAACTCTAAATCTTAAACATTAATTCATAAACCCTAAGCTAACCCTAAACCCTAAATGCTAAACCCTAAAAACAGTAAACACTAAATACCCTAAACCCTAAAGACTAAACCCTAAACTAACCTTAAACCCTCTTAACCTAAAAAAACTCTCTCTGGTGTGGTGCTCTCACTCATGTTCCTTGCATTTTCCTTGGCTTGGCTAGTTTTGATCCTTCTCAATCATAATTTCTGGATTTTGGTTTGTTTGGCTAATGAGTGTCCCTTGCTCTTTCAATCTGGAGGCTTTCATGATTGAGCTCTTCAAACTTGGAGGCATCGGTAGGCTTCGATTTATGAGGTATTATGTATCGACTCCATCATTACTCTACACATTTGTTAAGTCCTTCAAGGATGCATTATCTGTAAGAACACTTCTCTAATGCTTTGTTCAATTTGATCTCAACATCTTTTATGGAATGCCCGTAATGTGCTTGGATCTTGGCGTGGAAAAGTTGGCCTTTGAATTCTCTTTAGTTGGTAAATTTTCCTTACGTTGCCCGACTCTTGATAACATCTGATCCTTTTTTCATAGCCTAAAGCTCTCTGGCATTTTCATTATTGAATTGATTGATCCTAGGCATATCCATATTTAGCTATCTAATGACTTAGATTACTCAAGAGTTTTTGCTCATCACTCCTACTTTGTGTATAATTGTCAAATGAGACTTTTGAAAATGTCTCCTATTTTTGATGTCAAAGAGGATTCCCCAATTATCCCTTTATGGTTAGCTTTTCCAAACATGAGAATACATTACATTACCCATCAAGTTCTCTTTGTAGTTGGGGCTCTCTTTGGTCTCAAATTGATCAACCCGTTGGTACATCGGTTGCTATATTTTGGATGAGATTGGTATTACCAAAAAGTATCCTAAAGAAGTTTGGATCGGTTCTAAGAATTTTGGATATAATCAAAAATGTAGAGTTTGAAAATTTCCCTATTTTTGCACACATTGTAAGATCCATGGTCATGATCACTCTGAATACTTTGTTTTGCATCCTCATCTTAAAAAGAATAAATTGACGGATCCTAATCCCTCTCTAGCAAATGAAAAAATTGATAAATTCACTTATGTGCCTAAAGTCATTCAAAATGGAACTCACCCTCCTACCCCCAATCTTTTATTATCTGATTTGGAGAGTCATCGAGCTTGGTAAAAATAATGCTTATGAGGATTGTGAGAGGCTAATGATAACTTACTTAACATTGCCTCTAATTATAATAATTTGTCCTCTCAAGATAATACCTTGATTCATATGAACCCAATGGTGATTTGAATGGGAATTTCAAGTTGGATCAAAATCTCAAAACTAATTAGAATTGAAAAAATATTGATACTTTGGTGGAAAAAATCGAAAGTAAATGAACATGAAATTTGTGCTATTAATGGCACAACCTCTCCTTCTATTACCAGTGATACACATGCTCAATTCCTCAACCCAATTTGAAGAAGGGAAATCACCATTAGGAATGCTTTGATAGATACTTGTCCTACTCTGAATACCACAAACCACTCTCTTTCGGATGGAGATACTTTGGACATAGATAGACCTTTTCAACTATTAAAAAAAATCTTTTAAAGCTAGAATGTTCACTAATAACTCTAGTAGAACCACTAGATCTTCTCTAACTTCCCATAAATAATTGTTTCATGTTTTCTCTTCTCCTTGCTTTTTATTTTTTTAGTTATCCTTTTTTCTTTTCTTCTAATTTATTATGATCAATTTTCTTATTTGGAATGTTCGGGGTATTAGGACTCTCATTGTCCGCAACCATATTTGAAGCCTTTGTCATTCTCATAACATAGCCTTACTTTTTGTTATTGAACCATTCATACACTCTTCTAAGATTACTCTTATTGCTAGAACTGGCTTTCAAAATTTCTTCTATAATATTAGTAATAAAATTTGGTGCTTTTGGAATAATTTAATCAACATCTCTATCTTGATGATCTCCATAATTGGTTAATGTTCAAATCTCATTGGGTAAATTTTCGCTCTTGGTTCTTTATTTATGCATCTTGTAATAGAATGGTAGGAACATCCTTTGGGATAACTTAAGAACCTTTGGCTCCTCTGTCAACAAACCCTGGTTGGTTGGGGGTGACTTCAACACTATTCTCACTTCCTCGGAAAGAAGGGGAGGTTGCTCTCCTAACATCCACTCTATGGAAGACTTTTCTAATATGATTCTTGATTGTAACGATTGATATTGGTTTTTTAAGCTCGACTATCATTGGCATAACTAGAATCTGGCGGGATTGGATCCTTTTTAATTCCCTTTGGATCAATCAATGGCTACTCACTTCTATTGATCATTTGAGCAAAACTTTGTCTGACCATGCTCCACTTTTAATTTCTATCAAAACTCCTTCCAGTACAATATCCTCCCCCTCCTCTTTTAGATTCCAAAATATGTGGATGCAACATAGTGATTTCATTAATGTTGTTTCCATTAATTGGATGGCCCCTATTCATCCGGACAATTCCATTAAAGGAATGATTTGGCTTTGGCTTAAGCTTAAAACACTTAAATAAAACCTAAATTGGTAGAACAAGCATCATTTTAAAATCTTTTGCCAATCTCAAAATATAGAACAATTAGTTTGCTCCTTGAAGATCTTGTGTTAAGCACTCTAATAAGCTTGATGATTTGAAGGCTGCTAAAGATAACTTGATTAATTATTAGAATATGGAGGATACCTACTGGTGGCAAAAGGCCGCTATCAAATATATTGTTGATGGTGATAGAAATACAAGGTATTTCCATGCTCTTTTCAAAAAGAGGAAAGCATTAAACTCTATTAAAAAAAATCAAAAATATTAATGGTAGCTGGATCACTGATAATAATGAAATTAAAGATTCTATCATAGAACATTTTAAAAACTTATTAAACAACAACCCTTCCTTAGAAGTCCTCTCCATTACACACGATCCCTCAGTGATTACTACGATGATGACACTTGCTCACTTTGCATCCTACGGTTGAGATTGGTAGTATTCTCAATGAACATGATTCTATTCTTCGATGGCTACATGACTCAATTCTTTGCATTGTTGGCCTATTATTAAGTCTCCTTGTTGATCTTTGTTGTTGATTTTTTTGATGGTAACCCTTTACCTAGATATTTTTCTAGCACTTCCATTGTTCTCATTCCCAAACTAATAATCCTGATTCTTGGGGTGAGTTTAGAGCTATCAGTCTTTGCACCTTCTTTCATAAACTCATTGCTAAATTAATTACTAATAGGATTAGTCCGTTGGTGCCTAAAATTATTTCCCCTAACTAAATTGGCTTCGTTAAAGGTAGAGCTATATCTGATAACATACTTCTAGACCAAGAGCTGATTCATGACATTGACATTCCTACCGGTGGCAACATCCTCTTCCTGGACATCTCTAAAGCATTTGACAACCTCTCTTGGGATTTCCTCTTTCAAATTCTTATTCAATTTCTTGGGTTTTGGATATTTTCATCTCATCAAAATTGTATTACCAATGTTTGGTTCTCCGTTATCATGAATGGTGAGTCCCTAGGTTTCTTTACTTCGATGCATGGCTTGAGATAAAGAGATCCCCTTTCACCCTCTCTTTTTATTATTGTTGTTGAATACCTTTCAAGGAGCCTGAATGATCTTTTCTACAAAAATCCTAACATGTTTTTTAGAACTCAAGGCGGTCTTCCTATTTCTCATCTTAGTTTTGCTGATGACTTTATAATCTTTAGCAATGCCTCTATTCTGCACATTAAAACTATTAAGAACCTTTTAAATAAATTTGGCAATGAAAGCGGCCTCTTTCTAAATGAAGGAAAATGTTGTTTCATTCCTTCCTCTAAAATCCCTAGTAATAGGATCAACCAAATCTTGAGAATTACTAATTTTCAAGCAACAACTTCCTATTAATTATCTTGGTGCACCACTTTTAAAGGTCGAAAAGATCTCATCTTTCTTTGATCTAATCTAGAAAATTTCTAATAAAATTTATGTTTGATTCCATTTACTCTCTTATTTTGGTGGTAGGCTCACTTTGATTAAGAGCACCCTTAACTCCATGCCTTTATACCTCATTCAAACCATTGTGCCAATCATTAATATTAATTGAAGCCTCAAACAAATTTTCTAGGGCTCTAATAACTCCTCTAAAGAATGCATGGACCTCTTGGTATAAAGTTGTGGCACTCTAGGCGAAGGGGTCTTGGTTGTAAAGCCAATCAAAGAAGCTATCACTACCTTTTCTATAAACTTTGGTGGAATTTTAGGAGTAATAATAGTCTTTGGGCTAATTTCATGACTACTAAATATTGCTGGGTAAGCACCCTCTCATTTGCCCCTATAAAGCGGGAGACTCTCCTATTTGGAAAGACTTTGTTCCATCAAATGGGATGCCAAATCATTAATTTCTTGGGGATTAACTTTGGCTCCTCTTTCTTTTGGCAAGATAACTGGACTGGAGGTGGGTCCATTAACGACTTACTTTCTACCCACTCCACTATTGCTATTAAAGTTAACTCTTTCTGGTAGAATAATATGTGGAACAATAATACTAAGCTCGATTATATTCCTTCCTTTCTTTTAAACAAACTTACTACTAATCCTATCATTCCTAGCAATCAAGATCGGATCCTTTTAAGCTTTCACATAATGGTGATTTCAACTTTAAAATGTTTGGATTCACATTAAAGAAGCTCATGATTTTTCCAAAGTATTTTAAAACTATGGAATAACACTATCCCTATTTCCTATTCTATTCTTACTTAGCATATTTTGAAAAACTTTATCCCCATTGACTCCTTGTTGTGGGGTAAACGTTTTCAATTACCTTCAAAATGCCAATGCTGCTTTCACATTGAGAATGTGAATCATGTTTTTGAGGGGCCATTGCTTCTAAACTTTGGATTTGGTATGATGACCTCTTTAACATTATCATTTACAATGGCTCCTTAACTTTATACCAACTTCTTGAAGTTTATTTTGACAACTATTAAAGGTCACAATAAATTCATAACTATCACTCTTATTTGGTTCATATGGATGGACAAATGATGCAAAACATTGTGGGATCCCTATGAACCACATGAGGATAATTGCTAGAATTAAAACAAAATTCATGACTTGTTCAATGCCAATTCATTAACTACAAACAATTCAAAGGTTGTAAATTTGTGGCCAATAAATTAGGTTTTAACTTGCGGATCAACCACACTGTAAAGATGACAAGATTATCTATTGGGTAAAACCTCATGCTAATACTATTAAAATTAACGATGGCTCTGTCTCTCATAAAGGTTTAGGCTGTGGTGGCATTTTTAGAAACCTTAATGGTAAATTCCTATGTGCTTTTGCTTACCCCCTTAATTCTTGCTCGGTTCCCTTTGCTGTTCTCATGGCAGTGTACAAAGCTCTTGAGATTTTCTTTCAAAATGGTTGGCTGAATATTTGGATTGAGGTGGATGCCCTTCTGTTGATTAATCTTTTGACTTCCACCAAAATGGGCAATACAAAATTGAACTATCTTCTCAAGCAAACTAGAGATCTCCTTACCCAACTTGATTTTAAAATCACTCATGTATGGCATGAGGGTAATGCATGTGCTGATTACCTGGCCAATCTAGGTGCTAGATTGGATGGAATAAATTTCTTTGATCAACTAACACTACATAAACATTTTCGTGGCTTGGTTAATCTGGACAATACTGGGCTCCCTTATCTCAAAAATTAATCTAACCTATTGGATTGACTGGTTCAATACTATTTGTTTGCATGATCACTTTCTACTTAGTGTTGTTGTTTCTTTGGTGCGATCATCATCTTGATATCCCTTCTTTGATCTCTGGTATCTATTTCCATAACTTTAATTAGGAGCTTACCTTCTGCTTTTTTTAATGTGTGTTCTTTCCTTTGGAATTTCATCCATCATTACTCCTTCTTGGTCCTTTGAGCAATGTGGCACTATTGGTTTAATTATCCCAACCTTGTTTGGGGTCTTATTATAGTAAGATGTTTCCTTTTCTTTGGAGGAGATGTATTACTTAATGCTCTATTTTCTGTTGTATTTTTTGATCAACAGGGACAAATTTCTTTCCTTTTTCTGGAATTATATTCTGGGACCCTTGCCTCAATGTCTAACTACTATACTTCTATATAACTTTATGGCTGACCCTAATTTATCTAATATTCTTCCCCTTATTATGGTTGTAGCCTCTCTATGCTCTATAACCTTACCTCCACAACCGTAAGGAGAGATCTTCAATATCCTTGCTATTATAACTTCTTCTCTGGAATTATTTCTTGAATTCTAATATTATGATGCTATGGGATTAGCTACTAGCCTCATATTATGTGTTTTGATGGATATCAAAGATGACTTTTCTTTGAACCACTTAATAAACTATGTTGTACCATTACTCTTTACTGGTTTATCTTATGTAGGGTGCAATATCTATGTTGATGTTTTAACTGTTGGCTGTTGGATTTTTGGGCCTTTTGTCCTATAGGCCTCTTTTGAGGTTGTTGACTGCATGGTGGATTTTGCTTTTCTGCTTGATTTTCTTATTAGCAATAGGGCTTTTGCTGATCTTCACATGTTTGTGGTCTTTCTAAACTACTGCTATTTTTTTACATCTTGGTTATTAGCCTTGGCGGACCACTATCTATCAGGATTTATCTTATGCATTGTCTATTTTGAATGGGTGGTTTTATGGCCAACTGCTTTATATCTTGGTTGTTGGCTAATCGATCATTGAATCTTATGTATCGCTACTAAGGTTGTCCATCATGTTCGAGGTGCTTTTTTTGGTTGTTTTTTTTGTTGTTTGCTTTGGCTAACCTCATATACCCATCTTCAAGAGCAATTATTTATTTATTTTTTATCTCATTGAAGGATTGGACTTACTTATTGGCTTTTCAATTTGTCTTTCTGAGGATGTGGGCTTAGCAAGCGATCTTATCGAAGGATATTTATGTTCATTTTCCTTTGAACCCATTTTGTTTCTATTTTACATCTCATTTTAATGGAGTTTTATATGGTGGGTGTAATAATTGTATTGTTTCCACTATTGGCCTTTGGAATTTTGGGCCCTTTGTCTAGAGGTTATCTTTGTGGTTGTTGGTTTGTTGTTTCTTTCCTTTTGATTTTTTATTCTGTTTGTCTTTGCATTCTCACGAATCTATTTGCTAACTTTTTGCATGGGTATGGTTCTTTTTTGTAAACTACTCTTAGGGTTACTTATCTGTGTTTACTTTGTGTTCTTTTGGATTTATTTTCTTGATTATTTTGGCTAACCTCATATACCCAACTGTTAAGAGAAACTATAATTTTCTTCAATTCTATTATTTCATTGCGGGTTTGACTTACTTAATGGCTTATCGGTTTTTTTTCGAGGATGTGGGTTTAAATAGGATCATCTTTATCTGGAAGGATTTTTCTGGATTATCTTTTGAACCCATTTTCTATTTTACATCTATGCTTTTAATGGAGTTTTATATGGTGGGTGTAATAATTTTGTTTCCACTATTGGCTTTTGGATTTTTTGGGTCCTTTTGTCCGGAGTTTGTCTCTTTATGGTTGTTGGCAATTTCTTGCCTTTTGATTTTCTAATTGTTTTTGCTATTAACATCTGGGCTGCAGCTAATCTCTCCTACTGCTATTTTATCCCTCTTAGTTTTGTTAGAAATGTGCAAATCATTGTGATTATTCTTTTGCTTTACTTGATTTTAACCTATGTACTGTTTACTCTAAATGGATGGACTTATGGCCAGCTTGCCTATATTGTTGGCAGAACTAGACTATTGAGTTTGCTAAGAAAGGCTGCTTCGTGTTATCTGATTATCTTTTATTGGAATTATTGTGGTGGGAGAATTTTCTTTCTTCTAACTATTCTATTCCTATCTCTTCTCTGATAGACTTCTACAATTCTTATGGTAATTTGGAATGGGGGTATGCTATCTTCTTTACACTTCGGTTTCTAACCGCAACAAGGAGGTTGTTAACATCGCATTACTTACATTCATTGGACTTCCTTTTCTAGAAAATATCCACGGGTTGTTTTAGACTTATATTTATTATTATCATATCGCTTGGGATGGAGTTAATACCATGCTTTTTGTATTTATTTGGTTTTCAGCGTATTACATGATCATTTATTACTTCTTTCCTTTGCGACCTTTTGCTATTTCTGTGGGATCTTTTACTAGCCTCATTAAACCCTTAGATCTGGTTAAAAATATGGTTGGCTTGAAAATGATGGCTTTCTTTCAATTGTTGGGCTTATCATGCCATGGGGCCTAATATGATGACATATATTTTGCATGGGATCCTCTTATCCATTCTCTTCTTTGCTCTTTCTTCTTCTACTCAGTATATGGCTTTGCTTATGTTTTGTAATAAAGCTCAAAAGATCTTCTTCAAATGGTCTTGTTAGTTTGTTGTTGGCTATGATGTGATGATTTCACTCTCCTTTGGTTTGGTAGAAGCTCTTATGGTAACCCTTTTTCTTGAAGTTTGGATGCTCATATGCATTTCTTATTGTGAGCCTGCCTTCTATCACCTAAAATTAAATATAAACTAAAATAAAAAATAAACCTAAATATAAAAATATAATATCAATATAAATAAACTAAATAAACCTAAACCTACTTTCATTTAAAAAAAACTCTAAATCCAGCCCTAAACTATCACCCAATCCTAAACCTTACCTACCTTAAAACCCATATAAACCCTAAATCCTATAGACCAACCCTAAACCTAAATCCTAAACCCTGGCCTAACCCTACCTAAAATCCTAATCCATAACTAAACTAAATTAATCTAAATTACCCAACTAAACCCTAAACCTAAACTACCTACTCTAAACTAAAACCTAAACTTCTAAACCCTAAACTAAACCTAAACCCTAAACCTATAAACCTAAACCCACTTAAATAAATTAAATCCTCCTAAATCATCCTAAACCTAAATAATAAATAACCCTAAACCCTAAACCCTAACCCTAAACCCCTAAAATCTCCTCATTTTGGGTGGTGAATTGTTTCCCTGGTGGTCTTCTTTGTAACTTTTCCTGTGGACATTTCAACTGGTTTTCCATTTCGATGGCTAAGCTTGGCTTTCGACTTCTTCTATCATGTGCTGTTGTTGATCATGGTTGTGTTCTATGCTTCCCCATGGGGAAATTCAAAGATTTTTGCTGCTCCCGTGAAAGTTTCCAACTCCTTGGGTGTCTCTAGTTTAAATCCTTTGCTAGCTTCAAAATGCTTCAAGGATGTTCTTACTGGTAATGCCAATTGTGCTAGTGAGTCTCTCAAACTTATCTCTTCCTCCGGGTGTACCGTGATAATGTGTTATTTAGTTATGGAAAGGCTTGCAAAACCCTTTGATTCATTGCTAAGTAAATTTGCTTTGCATCATCCTACTTTGGAGAATATTCATTTATTTTTCATAGCTTGAAGCTCTCATATTTTTTTCTATCATTGATTGAATTCTCATCATTTCTTGATTTAGCTTTCAAATGATTTATATTATTCTTGGTTTTCTCGATGCTCATATTTTATTTTCAATTGTTAGAAGTGATTGTTAAATGGATGCCTCATTTTTTATATTAAGGAGGAATCTCTATTGTTCTAGTTTGGATCTCTCTTCTAATTTGCATGTTCATTTCATTAATCATGAGTTTTTTACTATAAGTTGTTGATCATCCTCTTCAAGTTGATGAGGCGCTTCTAACAAATCTTGCTCGATTCTAGTAGAGTTGGATATAACTAAGAATGTTTCAAAGGAAATTTGGCTAGGGTCAGAGAACTATGGATATTTGCAAAAAGTGGATTTTGAGAATTTTCCTATTTTTAGTTCCCATTGCAAAATTCATGGTCATGGTGTTTCGATTACTTTGTGGTTCATCCTCACCTTAAATAATCTAAACTGCATAATAACTTGGATCCCATTCTTAAGGTGTCTCGATTAAACCATAGAAAGTTGTTCCAATGGATAACTCTTTTCCTAAAGGCAGGGTGATTGCCTTGATCCTCCCACTACTCATTTTGGCTATAGTTCTTAAATCGACCTTTGGATGTCACTCAAGTTAATAAGGAGGCGTTATGATGAGCCTATCCATTTGAATCACATATATTAGTAATAATATGGACAATAATATGTTTTCAAAACTTATGGATATGATTCTATCTCAAATAATTCTATTCCGCTTCTTTTACATATAATTTAAGAAAATGTGATCCTTCATGAGGGCTTGATTGGTGAGCAAACTAAGGATAAAGTTTCTAATCTTGACTTGGGAGGTGCTTTAAATGATTCTAATTCTTCTCCCTTCTTCATCTAATGTTGAATTCTCATTTGATTTTGCAACATAATGATTTGGAAGAAGATGAAGTGGCTCGATGATGGTTTTAATGTGCAACCTTATTTCAAGCATATCCTGAACAATCCCTATTTGATGATGATGTTGTTGATTTGACTAATAAATTTCAAACAATTTTAGAAGAAAAATAAAACTCTAAAACTAAATTTCCTAACTTTGCGAGTTACTAGATCCTCTTCAAAATAAATGGTTTCTTTCTTAATTTAGAATGTGAGATTGGTACCCTCCCTAGAAATAGAA
The DNA here is from genome assembly GCA_021442155.1 of Cymbidium sinense. Lineage (NCBI taxonomy): Eukaryota > Viridiplantae > Streptophyta > Magnoliopsida > Asparagales > Orchidaceae > Cymbidium > Cymbidium sinense. Next base: position 102,132,279 of record CM038218.1, read on the forward strand.
TTAGAAATTTAGTTTGTTCTCATAAAATTCCCTTTTTGGCTATCTTGGAACCCTTTATTCTTCCTTCTAACATTCCTTCTATTACTAGAATGATTGGTTTTGGTAATATTTTTGCTAATTCAAGCAATAAAATTTGAATTTTTGGAATAGTCCTTTTGTTATGCACATTTTGGATGATTTATCCCAAGTTGTGAATGTTAAAATTAGTTATGATAATTGGTGTTGTTTTGGTTCATTTGTTTATGCTTCTTGTAATAGAAATGGTAGGCTTCTTTGGGAAGATATTAGTTTCTCTTCTATTGATGCTCCTTGGTTTGGGTGGGGATTTTAACACTATCTCTTCTTCCTCTAAATGGGTTGGTGGTAATGCTTTGAACTTATTTTCAATGGAAGATTTTAATAACATGATCCTTGATTGTTATCTTCTGATATTGGCTTTAGTGGGTCTCGGTTTACTTGGAATAATAGACTTTGACAAAAGTTAGATCGGGTTCTTTTAACCATTTATGGATTAACCTTCTCCCTAGTACTTCAGAGCACTTAAGCAAAACCCTTTGGACCATTCACCCTTGCTTATCACTGTGAATTTAATGTCACTAAACCCTCCTCTATCCCTTTTGCTTTCAAAATATGTGGCTAATGGATGATAGATTTTGGATGTTGTTGCTTAACGGTGAACCTCTCCATCCTGATGATTCTTTTTGGGATGAGGAGATTGTGGTTCAAATTAAAAAGACTTAAATAATGCCTTAATTGGTGGAATAAATATTGTTTCAAGAGCCTTTTTATCAATATCAATGAAATGGAGAATATGGTTATAATTTTTGAAGATGATGTTGTTAATGACCCTTCTAAAATTCATTTGTTGGCTCAAGCTAAAAATAGGTTAACATGTTATCAAGACATGGAGGAGACCTATTAGCAAAAAAAAAAGCTTCTATGAAATGGATCTCTGATGGTGATCATAATACTAAATATTTTCATGCCATGATTAGAAAGAAAAATGCTCTAAATCACATTAATAAAATGAAAACTAATGATGGTGTTTGGTGTTTAGATAAAAGGAGCTTATTGATTCTACTATTTCTTTATATAAAATCTTCTTAATAAAATTGTTTCTTATGATGAGATTTCTTCACCTTATCCCAAATCTCATTTAGATGATGATAACAAGATGCTTTCTTCCTTACCTTCGAGCATGAAATTGTTGACACTTTGCAAAGTATGAATATAGACTCGATCCCAAGATTTTACTTCCTTCTTTTTCCAAACATGTTGGATTACCATTAAAGAGGACTTGGTAAAAGTTGTTCTTGATTTCTTTAAGGGTAGTACTATCCCAAAATATTTTGGTAGCACCTCCATTATTTTAATTCCTAAAAAGGACAATACCAAAATTTGGAGTGACTTTAGGCCAATTAGACATTTCTCTATTTTTAATAAACTTATTTCTAAGATGTTGGCTAAAAGGTTGAGTATCTTGCTTCCTAAAATTATCTCCCCAATCAAAGTTATTAAAGGGAGATCCAATTCAGATAATGTTCTTTTAGCCCAAGAGATGATCCATGATTTGAATGCCAAAGTTCACAGTGGAAACTTGCTTTTTAAGCTTGACATTTCCAAAGCTTATGATAATATTGGTTAGGTTTTCCTATATAAAATCTTGGCTTTATTTGGATTCTCTAATCAATTTATTGCTTTAATTAAGAATGGGATTGAGAATTCTTGGTTTTCTTTGCTCCTCAATGGTGAAGTTCATGGTTTCTTCTTCTTCTCATGGGCTAAGGGGACCTCTCTCTCTACCCTTTTCTCTACGTGGAATATCTTTCTAGATGAATTAAGTAGATGTTTAGTATGTGAGTCGCTATAGCACCCAAGAGGGCAGGTGAAGTGGGCGATATTAAAAATTAAATCTTAAATTTTAAGTTTAATAGAAAATTATTTTATGATTTTATAATGATAAGACACAATTCTTAATGCAACAAAAACAAAATTACAATAAAGTAAAGAGATAAATAGGTACACAATTTTTATGTAGTTTGGCCAAACTCTTAAACAGGCCTATGTTCACACCTAGCCACCCCTGGCTAGGAATCCACTAAATGCAAAATAGCTTACAAATAATACTCTCCTTTAACGACATGAGTACAACCCCACAACAATATATGTACTCCTACAAAGGGCGACAACCCCAATATAAATTTTACACAAAAGAAAAATACAAAATAATAAATTTTGATAAAATAAATCTCTCACAAATATACCAAGCTATCCAATTCAAAAAAATGATCTCATAACTTATAAATGATCACTTACAACTTAAAAAAATTTTGGATATATAAAATGCTCACTTAATATTGATAAGAAATAATAAAATAAATATCTTAAAATGATCTTACTAAGATGTTTATGTTATTACAATTTGTAGACTAATATAAAAATGATTTCAAAATAAATTCATAATATTCTTTTGCACAATAAAATAAATTTCAGCAAGTAATAATTTATTATATTTTATCCTTAATGCAAATGATCACAAAATACTTAAATAAAATAAGTATATGATAGATCTCAGTAGGCTAGTAAGCTTTTAATTTTAAAAAAAGATATCTAGCAAATATGAAAACAATTTCAGCATAATTAATTAATTTTAAATGCTTAAAATATACTTCTAAAATAGATCAAATAATAAATGATCTTTCAAAATAAGACTAATGAAGAAATATTTCAAGAAACCAAAAGAAATTTGTAGGAAGTTAAAAATTTTAACAAGTTGAAATAGATCTTACAAACTATCACAAGAGTTTTTCACAAAAAAATGTTTTAGAAACTTTGATGTGAAAAATAATGTCCAAAGACTAATCCACAAAAAAGTATAAACTGGAAAGAATAAATAGATGGTGAAAATAGCATCAACAACCAAAAAAGGATTAAGTTCAAGAAAACAAACTCAAGTAATTTGAGAAAGCTTGCTTAGTTGAAGATGTTGAAGCTTCCACACCAAGGATTTTATCTTGCGATATTTGGAGAACACTTGAAAGGAAATCTAAATATTCTCTTAGATTTGTTGGAGGGATTTTGAATTTGAATGAGGAATACTTTCATGAAGAGAATGAGGGCTCTTTATAGGCAAGAAGGTCATTTTGAATTATTTCAAAACAATATATTATTGTAACATCATGTTATCATCTAATAATTTCATATTCAATAAAAATATAATTTATATTAAATAAATATTAAATTCAAGCTACCAAAATTCAGCTATTCACATGGGCAAGTCAAAAATAATCAAATATGGCTTTTAATATTTTCAAAGAATGTAACATACATTAATTATTAAAATAAGCTAATATTTGAAAAGTCATAATAAATTCAATTTTATCAAACATGGGCCATGTAACCTATCAAATTAATGGAAGAAATCAAATGAATCCATTGGAGATGAAATCAGATATAAATTCTTTGATTATAAAATGACTTTGGCTAAAATATAAAATTTCACATATTTTTTGTTAATTTTGAAATATGATATTTAAATATTATGATATAATTTATATATAGTCATACATATGTTAGTTATCATATAACCTTCAAATCAAATTAAAATATTTAATTATATTAAGTAAATAAAATAATTACACTTAATAGTCATAATTTATTATCATTTAATATTTTGATAATTCAAATGCTATGTATGAAACATATAATTTAATGTTAATTAGATAGAGATTTATATAAATTAACCTCATTAAAATAATATGTTAAGTTGTGAGCAAATTGATTCATGCCAATGAACCCATATGAATTTCTAAGATAGTTATAAATGCATATAACCTACAATATTGTATCTTGAGCTTCACATTATCCATTTTGATCTATCTTTCATTCTTCTACTCTTGCAATTTCCTCAAACATATTATGAGATGTATTGGATATGTAATTAGCAATTGATATATCTGAAACACATAAAAACATTCATTAGAACATTGAAGCATTCATTTGTTATCATCAAAATTTATCAGATTGAACATGAGGCTCATTAAGCCAACAATCTCCCCATTTTTGATGAAATGTTGGGCATTGATTTTGATGAAGGTGCAAATTGACCTTTCATCATAGTTTTTGAGAAAAAAATTTCTCTTCTAAAAAAAATTTATGCACAAAAGATGAATAATGTTGCTCCCCATAAATGTATGCATGAAATAGACTTAATACTAACCAACATTTTACTCTTCTCCCCCTTTTGACAACATCAAAAAGTGAGAACAAACTACATATAATTTTAAATATTAGGATCTAACATTCCAAGCATGTGTCTTAAAGTACAAAAACATTCTTCTGGTAATGGTTTTGTAAAATATCTGCAATTTGTAAATGAAATTAATATTAATATCACCTTTCAAAACATGATCCCTAATAAAATGATGTCTAATTTCTATATGCTTGGTTCGAGAGTGCTGGATAGGATTTTTGGTCAAGCTAATATCATTAGTATTGTCACACTAAACTAGAATGTGAGCTTGCTTAATACCAAAATCTTCTAATTATTGCTTTAACTAAAGGACCTGAGCAACACAACTACCCTCAGCTATGTACTCAGCCTCAATAGTGGATAAAGCTATAGAATTTTGTTTTCTAGATGACCAAGACACAAGAGATGATCCAAAAAAATGACATGTGCTTGATGTGCTTTTTCTATCTACTTTGCATCCCGCAAAATTAGCATCAGAATAAGCAACCAAATCATATGATAAAAAATTTTTAGAATACCATAAACCTAACCTAGTAGTGTTATCAAATACCGAAAGATATGCATATTTGTTATTAAATGAGATTCTTTTGGGTTGGCTAAAAATGAGCAACATAAATAACACATAATATCGAGCCTACTAGTAGCAAGGTATAAAAGTGAACCTATCATACTCTATAAAGTTTTTTGATCAAGATTTTCCTAATTCATCTAAATCCAATTTTGTAGATGGGCTCATAGGAGTTTTACTAGATTTAAATCATTTCATGTCAAACCTCTCAAGCAATTCATTTGTGTACTTAGTTTGATAGATGAATGTGCATTTTTCTTGTTGCTTCACTTGAAGACCTAAGAAAAAATTAAGTTCTCCCATCATACTCATTTCAAACTCTTTAGACATCAAAGATGAGAACTCATGGCACAAAGATTCATTTGTAATTCCAAATAATATATCATCTATACACTTGTATCACTATCAAATCATCATCTATGCTCTTAAGGAATAAAGTGGTATCTACTCTACCCTTTCTAAATCCATGATCTATCAAAAGTTACTTAACCTATCATACCAAACGAGGAGCCTATTTTAAACCATATAAGGCTTTCTTTAATTTATACACATGATTTGGACAATCAAGGCTCTCAAATCTAGGTGGTTGCTCTAAAAATACATCTTGGTCAATAAATCCATTCAAAAATGCACTCTTGACATCCATTTGAAAAAGTTTAAAAACAAGCATAAGCAAGGAGTAACCTAATAGCTTCTAGTCTTTTGCGGGTGCAAAAGATTCTTCAAAATCTATACCTTCAACTTGTACCCTTGTGCAACTAACCTAGCTTTATTTCTAACAATATAACCTGAATCATCTAGCTTATTCCTAAAGACCCATTTTGTTCCAATGACATTTTGATCTTGGGGTCTTGGGACTAATTCCCAAACATTATTTCTTACAAATTGATTTAACTCCTCTTCCATAGTAATAATCCAAAAATTATCTTTTAATGCTTCTTCTAAATTTTTAGGTTCAACCTCGGATAAAAAAAATGATCTACAACCTCTCTACTATGTCTTGGTCATAACTCCTTTTGAAGGATCTCTATAATTAGTTCCTTTGGATGATTTTTATTATATTTCATTCTTTAGGCAATGAATCATCCACATTATCTTCTAAAGATATTTTCTTAAAATTATCAATCTCTTCATCAATCACTTTATTTCTAATGGGATCAATTAAATTTTCATCAAAAATAACATGTATTGATCTTCTACAATCATTTTTCTCTTATTGAAAACTCTATAAGCTACTTAGAAGAGAGTATCCTAAGAAAATACCATCATTTGATTTGCAATCAAACTTACCTAAATGCTCTTTTCCATTATTCAAAATAAAGCATTTACATCCAAATACATGAAAGTGTTCAATCTTAGGCTTCTTTCCAAAAAACAATTCATAGGGTGTCTTCTTCAAAATTGGTCTAAAATAAATCCTATTCATCACATAACATGCGATTTACTTCTTACCAAAAATATTTTGATAATTTATACTCATCAAGCATAGATCTACTTAATTCAATTAATATTCTATTTTTTTCTCTCTACTACTCCATTTTGTTGGGGAGTTCTAGGTGTAAAAAAATTATGTCTAATCCCATCTTCATCACAATAATCCTCAAATAATTTATTTTCAAATTCACCACCATGATCAATTTAAACCCTATTAATCAAAGGCCTTCTCTTTGAATATATTTAGAAAACTTTCTAAACTCACAAAACATCATCCTTGTAAGTTACAAAACAAAACCAAGTATATCTAGAGAAATCATCAACAATCACAAAACCATAATTTTTTCCACCTAAGCTAGTGGTGCTAATTAGACCAAATAAATCCATGTGCAATAATTCTAGAGGTCTAGAAGTAGAAAAAATATTCTTACTTTTAAATGAGCTTCTAGAATGCTTACCATGAATACATGCATCACAAACATAGTTTGAATGAAAATTTAATTTAGTCAATCCAACTACTAAATCAAGTTTGGCAATTTTATTAATGTCCATGTTAATATGACATAGTCTCATATGCCATAATATATCATCATGAGTGCCTTTAAAATAAAGTAAATTCAAATTCACATCATGAAAGCTATCTAAATCAATGACATAAATATTTTTATATCTTTGTCCTACTAACAAAACATTTTCATTATTTTTTATAATACAATATGATGCATGGAATACTACATTCAAACCTTTATCACATAATTGACTAATAGAAATTAAATTATGTTTTAATCCTTCTACTAAAAAAACTTTATCTAAAGTAATAGAATTCTTACAAATAGAACCAATGCCAATGATCTTTCCCTTTGCATTATCTCCATATGTAACATTTGATTCTAAAGTTGTGAATTTATCTTTATCTCCCATCATGTCTTGAACATCCACTATCCAAGTACCACATGCCTTCTTCGATTTTGCTTTGAAGGCATTCCTACAAAAGAAACTCACATGTTAACTTTTGGAACCCAAACATGTTTGGGTCCACATTCTAAATTTGAAGCAAGATATCTAGCATGCATGGTTTGTGTAGTGCTTGTACCTTTTGGTACCCATACATAAGATGATTGCTTAGTGTTTTGTAATTTATGTGCATGGTAATCAAATGAAATATGCCATTTTTTTATCATAATAGTTACACCAAACATTAGTGTTTGCATATGACTTAGCATGATAATTATAAGGTATATGAGTGGGATGTGTATGACGCAAATAATTTTTTATTAAATGTTTTCTTGATGAAGTATTATAATGAACTTGTGATTTCAAACATAATTCTAATCTTGATTTTAACAAGATATTCTAAGGAACAATTTAATAAAGAAGTATTTTTACTTTTTAAATTATCACATTCATTTTTTAAATCACAAAAATGCATATCTAAATTTTTATGTTCTTTTTCTAAGGTTTTGTATTTTATTTTTTATTTTTTATATTCAATAACTAAATCATTAAAAGCATCATCTAATTCATCATAAGATATATCATTACATACCTCTTGAGAATCTAAGTCTGATTCTCCATTTGCTATAAGACATATGTTGACATCTTCATCGGATGAGTAAGTACTTGATTCATTTGAATCTAGATTGGCCCATAAAGCTGTCTTCTTCTTCTTATGGTGCATTTTCTCCTTCATATTTTTTCTTCTTTTTACATCAATCTCTTTCTCTTTGATTCAAGTTCCAATCACCTCTTATGTGTCCGGGCTTTTTACAATGGTAGCAAATGATCCCTTCACCTGTAGGAAATTTCTTAGTTTGAAATTTATAGTTTTTAGATTTTTTATACCTTTGATTCTTCTTCCTTAGCAAGTTCCCAAGCCTTTTGGATAGCATGACCACCACATTACTATCACCATCCAAGCTTGAGGAGTTATGCTCATCACTATCATCAACTTGTAATGCAATGGCTTTTCCTTTCTCCTTCTCCCTTTTGATGAGTTATCCATCTTATCCCTTTGAGAAATAACTTGTTCATGTGCTATCAAGGAACCCAAAAGCTGATCAAGTGGATAAGTAGATAAATCTTTAGCTTCACTAATACTTGTTTCTTTAGCTTCCAATTCTTTTGGAAGACATCTAAAAATCTAATAAACTAGGTTTGGATTCCTATATATCTTTTTCCAAAAGAATGCATTGTGTTAATTATTTTCATGAATCAGTATACATATCAGAAATAGATTAGAATGAGACATATGAAATAACTCATATTCATGAACAAGTCTATTTATGTGAGCATCTCTAACTTCACTAGTTCCTTCATAAGTTATAATGAGTTTATCCCATATTTCTTTTGCACTTAACATAGAAATTTTCATGTAATCATCGGTAATAAAGCACAATGTAAAGTATTACAAGCCTACAGCATTTAATTCATCAAGTTCTCTTTTATCAGACCATTCCTCAAAAGGTTTTCTACTTTAATGCCATTTACTTCTCTATTGTGGGTGTATGATATTGATGTGTCAACATATACCACATGCGTGCATCTTGACCTCTTAAAATGTACTAATTCTATTTTTCCAATAATCAAATGGTACACTATCTAAAAGTGGAGGTCTATGAGTGGATTGTCCCTCTGAACCCTTTGGAAACCTTGTGCCATAGTGAAAAGATATACTCTTGGATGTTAACTCAATAAAAGAGTCTAGGCTCTGATACTAATTGTGAGTCACTATAGCACCTGAGGGGGGGAGTGATTTGGGCGATATTAAAAATTTTTAAAAGTTAAATCTTAAATTTTAAATTTTAATAGAAAATTAATTTTTGATTTTATAATGATAAGACACAATTCTTAATGAAACAAAAAACAAAAATATAGTAAAGTAAAGAGAGACAATAGGTACACAATTTTTACGTGGTTTCCAAACTCAAAAGCCTACAGTTTTAGCCACCCACTAGAATCCACTAAATGCAAAATAGCTTACAAATAGTACTCTCTATAGCAGGTGTACAACCTACAACAATATGTACTCTCCTACAAGGTGAGTACAACCCCAATATAAATTTTTAGACACAAAAAAAATACAAAATAATAAATTTTGATAAAATAAATCTCTCAATATACCAAGCTATCCAATTCAAAAAAATGATCTCACAACTTATAAATGATCACTTACAACTTAAAAATTTTGGCAAGATAAAATGCTCACTTAATATTGAAAAGAAATAATAAAATAATATCTTAAAGTGATCTTAATAAGATGTTTATGTTATTACAATTTGTAGACTAATATAAAACTGATTTTAAAATAAATTCACAATATTCTTTTGCATAATAAAATAAATTTCAGCAAGGAATAATTTATTATATTTTAACCAAAAAGATGCTTTCAATTAATGCAAATGATCACAAAATACTTAAATAAAATTAGTATATGATAGATCTAAGTAGGCTAGTAAGCTTTTTTAAAAAAAAAGATATCTAGCAAATATGAAAATAATTTCAGCATAATAAATTAATTTGAAATGCTTAAAATACTTCTAAAATAGATCTAAGAATAAATGATCTTTCAAAATAAGACTAATGAAGAAATATTTCAAGAAACAAAAAGAAATTTTTAGGAAGTTAAAAATTTCAACAAGTTGAAATAGATCTTACTATCACAAGAGATTTTTAAAAAAAAATGATTGAGAAACTTTGATGTGAAAATAATGTCCAAAGACTAATCCACCAAAAGTATAAATTGGAAAGAATAAATAGATAGTGAAAAGAGCATGAATAACTAAAAATGGATTAAGATCAAGAAAACAAACTCAAGTAATTTGAGAAAGCTTGCTTAGTTGAAGATGTTGAAGCTTCCGCACTAAGGATTTGATCTTGAAATATTTGGAGAACACTTGAAAGGAAAATCTAAGAAATTTTCTCTTAGATTTGATGGAGGGATTTTGAATTTGAATGAAGAATACTTTTATGAAGAGAATGATGGCTATTTATAGGCAAGAAGGTCATTTTAAATTATTTCAAAATAATATATTATGCTAACATCATGTTATCATCTAATAATTTAATATTCAATAAAAATAATTTATATTAAATAAATATTAAATTCAAGTAGCCAAAATTTGGCTATTCAAATGGGAAAGTACAAAAATAATCAAATATGGCTCTTAATATATTCAAAGCATGTAGCATGCATTCATTATTAAAATAAGTTAATGTTTGAAAAGTCATAATAAATTCAATTTTAGTCAAACATGGGGCATGTAACCTATCAAATTAAAGGAAAAAAATCCAACGAATCCATTGGAGATGAAATCAAATATAAATTCTTTGATTATAAAATGACTTTGGCTAAAATATAAAATTTCACATATTTTTGTTAATTTTGAAATATGATATTTAAATATTATGATATAATTTATATATAGTCATACATATGTTAGTTATCATATAACCTTCAAATCAAATTAAAATATTTAATTATATTAAGTAAATAAAATAATTACACTTAATAGTCATAATTTATTATCATTTATTATTTTGACAATTCAAATGATATGTATGAAACATATAATTAAATGTTAAGTAGATAGAGATTTATATAAATTAACCTCATTAAAATAATATGTTAAGTTGTGAGCAAATTGGTTCATGCCAATGAACTCATATGAATATCTAAGATAGTTATAAATGCATATAACCTAAAATATTGTATCTTGAGATTCACATTATCCATTTTGATCTATCTTTCATTCTTCTATTTGTGCAATTTTCTCAAACATATTGTGAGATGTATTGGATATGTAATTAGCAATTGATATATATCTGAAACACATAAAACATTCATTATAACATAAGCATTCATTTGTTATCATCAAAATTGATCGGATTGAACATGAGGCTCATTAAGCCAACATAGTAAAATGCTAACATGTACTTCTGGAACTGGTGGGTTTCCCATTTCTCACCTCGATTTTGATGATTTCATTATATTTTGCAATCTCTACTCTTTATATTAAAAGATTTGTAATTTCTTAACTCTTTTTTGGCGGGGAGAGTGGCTTAAATATTAATCGATAAAGTTTTTTACTAGCTCTTTATTTACTCATCTAAGATCAATGTTATGAAGAATATTATGGGTTTTCACATCAAATTCTCCTTATCAAGTATTTGGGTACTCCTTTATATAGAAGAATGAAAACTTCTTTATTTGATGAAGTCATTTAGAAAATAAATAAGAAAACCACCTCTTAGGAGTTTCATTTACTTTCCTTTGGTGCTAGACTTATCTAATCAAAAGTACCCTTTGCTCTCTCCTTTATATCTCTTATCTACTATTGTTTCTATTTTCTATATTAAGGAATAGACCTTTTAATAAATTTTTTAGGGATCTAGCTCTTCTACCAAAAGATTATATTAGGCTGGCACAACTATTGTGGTCCTAATAATGAAGGTGGCTTGGGTTGCAAAACATAAGAGGATTCTACTAACTATTTTTCTTACAGAATGTGGAGAAATTTTAGAAATAATTATAGTTACTGATCTAAGTTTATGCATGCTAAATATTATCAAGGAAAACATCCCCTCATTTGTGCTTTCAAATCTGGGGATTCTCTTATGTGGAGAAGACTTTGTAGTATCAAATGGAATGCTGAGAACCTAATTTCTTGGGGTGTCAATTATGGTTCCTCTTTCTTTTGGCAAGACAATTGGGTGGGGCAAGGCTATTGATTCTTTGCTTAATACTCATTACACTATGTTTGCTTAAGATTAATCAGTTAATTACTCACAATAACTAGGATGTGGCTCAATTAAATATCCTTGTCCCTAATGTGATAGTTGAGAAAATCTTAAAAATTTGTCCTTTCCCTATGAACGACCAAATTCTCCTTAAAATTCTTCTTCTAGAGATTTTATTTTTAAGGATGCTTGGCACTTCATCAGATTTAAATATTAAGAGTCCTTGGTTTTTACTAAAATTTGGAATATTTGTGCCCCTACTTCATTTTCGATTTTAACTTGGCGCATTCTGAAGCATTATATCCTATGGATGCTACTCTTCTTAAAAAAAATCATCTCCTCTAAATGCTACTATTGCTATCACATTGGCTGTGGATCATGTTTTTGTGAATGACCCTATTCTAAAGTGTGGAATTAGTATGATAATATCTTTAATACTTTCCATTTTAATGGTTCATTTTCTATTATGCAACTTCTTGAAGCTTTTTCTCTCATACTTCGAAGGGTCATGTTAAAATTATTTTAGCTACTAATATTCTTTGGTATATTTGGATGGAGAGAATTGATGCTAAGCATCATAATATTCCTATGAACTATCATCATATTATTGCTAGAGCCAAATATAAAATTATGCCTTTTTTTAAAGCTAATCTTCTTACTTACTCTAGTTTTAGAGGGGGTAAGTCTATGGCCTTCAATTTTGGGATTAACCTTCCCTCCTATAACGTCTCTCCTACCCAAAAAATTATATACTAGATTAAACCTAATTATGACTTCATTAAGGTTAACAATGATGGCTCAATTTCTAATGGCTAATATGGCTATGGTGGAATTTTGAGAGATCATAGTGGAAAGGTTATCTCTTTTTCTTGCCCTTTATAGCCTTGTTACGTTATTTTGAGCTAAATCATCATGGAATTTCTATTGTTTATGACAAGGTTTTCATAAGATCTAGTTTGAAGTTGATGCTCTCCTTCTTCTAGATTTAATGAATTTGATGCTCATGGTAATCTTGAAGTGTATTATTTACTTAAGCATACTAGGAGGCTTCTTACTAACCTAGATTTTTCAAATTTACATATTTATAGGAAGCCAATTCTTGTGTGACTTTCTTGCCAATTTGGGAGCCAAGTCTTCATCTATGCAAATGTTTTCTAATGATGACATCCCTTTCCTTTTAAGGAGTCTTGTGAATCTAGATAAAACTAGTTTGCCTTATGTTAGAAGCTTTTAATATTTTCTCTCCTCAGGATTTGGCTTTCACCTTGTTTTTGGTTTTGAATATTTTGGTTTTCTCTTATCTTTGGATTGGTCTTTATTTATTTCTTCTCCTAAACTACTTTTATTTTCTGTTTGGTTTCTTCCCATTCTTTGGATGGGTTGGGGCTATCCTTCCATTCTTTGTTATTTTTTTTCTAGTTTGCTTTCTCTTCCATCTGGTAGAGGTGTTTGCTACAAAGTTAGTCCTTATTTTTTTGTGGTTCTCTTTTTTGGTTGGATCTCTCTGCAGCCTTCTTTTTTTGCTCTTATTCTAGTTGGCTGTTGTTGCTATGGGTTTTTTCCTTTTAGGTGTTGCTCATGCTATTTTTATGACCTTCCTGCTATGGTTGGATGTTCTATCTTCTTGTTCTTTGCCAACTGGGATGGTTTTTCCAATTGTTTTTGGTTGTCCTTTCTCTCTTGGATCTCATCCTTCCCACTTGTTCCTATCCTTAAGGATTTTACTGGTGCTATTTGGGGTGTGGCCCTCTTGGTTAAGGTTTGCTCATCGGAAGGTGGTCTGTTGTTATTTGTGTTTTTTGCTCCTATAGAAAGAGTTATGTTACCTTGAGGGCTCTTTATTCTTTGGTTATAGCTTGAGAGTTATTTTCCTTTTATCCTTTTCTTTAGTGCTACGGATGAGTGGGTTGGCTATTTGGGTTTGCTATATTGTCTAATTATTTGGTGTGCCTTCTGTAATACCGATGTTATATTTTTAATTTGTATTTTGAACTGAAGGTGGCTAACTAGTTGGATGTTTTGGATTTGGCTAATGTTGTCTGTTGGGATTCTTGTTTCATCTCGGCTATTGGATTATTTAACTACATGGTTTTACCTTTTTTTTTTTTTGTTGTATCTAAGTTTTTAACTAGATTCTCATGTCTTTGGATTGGGATTGGTGGTTGTCTATGGCTTTTCTTGGGATTTTTCAATATTTCTAAATGGATGACTCTTTTTTGTCTTTCATCCGATGGTTTTAAGTCTAATAATTTGAATCCTTGGCTGTCTTGGTGGCTCGTGGACTACCGTTGCTTGGATTGGGTGCTCCAGCTGGCTGGTTGAGTTTAAAGAATATTTACTTTGTTATAATTTTTCTAATCTTGTCAAGTCTAAGTATGGATTTGGATGTTTACTTTTTCATTCTTCACTTCTAGTGTCTACCTGCTGGGATTTTTATTTTTGGACTATGGTTGAACCTCTGCCCTTTCCTGTTTTGTTGGTTGCCTTGCTTCCTATCATTCTTGATGTTAGTCATATAGTTAATCTGGATATTATTATCGTTTATGGACCTTGGCATGTTTTTTTAATGAAGGACCTTACCAATTATGGTCCTACTTTTGCCTTTGTTTGGTCTCTATTTAGTCCTATTTCCCTTATTGTGATTTTTGCTCATAGCAATTATGTTAGAAATTCTTGGTGGTGGCTTTGGTTGTGCTCCCTATGGTCTAAGCCTTTCGATGGGTTACCTCATATCACTTTCTTGAGTTTAATATACTATTGGGTTCCTTATGGCTAAATTGCTATTTGAAGTTTTATAGGTTTGTGCAATGATTGTCATTGGATAAGGTGTACAACAAGAGGTATGCTAGCTGATGATGGCCATGATGCTTCCCCTCATTTTGGTAGTAGTGCTATATGTATTTGTAACCCTTCACTTGAAGTCGGATGCTTACATATGGTGTCTTTGCTCCTTAAGATGACTATTATGCTGAGCCTTTTCTTAATCTTTTTTACTTCTATCTCTTATATTTTATACTTAATTAACTATTTCATTATCTATAACAATCCATTTTCAAGCTTGTTGCCGATCTCTCATACAGGTTGGGAGACTTTTGCTGCTGGATTGAGTTGGTTTCATAAGGAGAAGAGGAGTTTGCTGTTGATTTCAAGGATTATTTTTTGTGGATCTTTGTTTCTTTCTTTATTAGCTTCCTTTCTATATCTATTCTATTAGCTAGGGGGCATATATCCTTAGGAATTTTTGTAGCTCTTAGAGAATTAGCTTAGAGATTTGCCCCCTCTAAGGACTTTGTACCTTGGCTATGTGGCAATAAAAATTCCCTAATTTCCTTAAAAAAAAACTAAACCCTAAACCCTAAACACTAAATCCTAAACCCTAAACCCTAAACCACCTAACCTACACTCACCCTAAATCCCTCTCCACTCTTATACTCCCTAAACCTGGGCCCTAGGCCCTGACCCTGCCCCTGGGTCCCTGGGCCTGGGCCCTCCACCACCCCTGGGCCCTGGGCCTGGGCCTGGGCTGACCTGGGCCACTGAATAACTCTGGGCCCTGAGCCACTGGGCCACTGGCCCACTGGGCCCTGGGCCATGACCCTAAATACAGGCCTGGGCCAAACTGGGCCATGGGCCCTGAAACTGGGCCAAAGGCCCTGAGCCCACCCTGGGCCACAGGCCAGAGGCCCTGACTAATACTGACCTGAGCCAACCTGGGCCCTGGGCCTAGGCCTGGGCCCAGATCAGGCCTAGCCCTGGGCTCAAGATCCTGGGCCTAAAAGGCCCAGGCCAACCACGACCCTGATCTGACCACAGACCATGGGCCACAGACACTCTATGACTGGGCCTAAATAAAAACCTAAAAAAGCTAACTAAGTAACCTAAATAAATATAAAACTATAATAAAGATACAAAACCTAAAACTTAAATAAACCTAAAAGATAAAATAAATAAAATATAAAAATAAACTAAAGATAAAATATAAAATTAAACTAGATAAAACCTTAAATAATAAAAAGATAAAACTAAATAGATAAAATAAATAAAATAAATAAATAAAACATAAACCAAAATAAACTTAAAAAAAAACTATAAAAACCTAAACCTAAAATAAAAATAAATAAACCTAAACCTAAATAAGATAAACTAAACTAAAATAAATAAAACTAACCTAATCCTAAAATAAACTAAACTACCTAAAACTAAATAAAATAAAATAAACTAAACCTAAATCAAACAAAATACTAAAATAATACCTAAAACCTAAAAATAAAACCTGAAACTAAAAATAAATAAAACCTAAACCTAAAATAAAATAAAAAATAAAAAAACTACCTAAACTTAAAAATAAATTAAAATAAAACCTAAACTAAATTAAATATAAATAAATAAATAAATTAAATAAATTAAAAATAAATAAAATTTAAAAAATAAAAGCTAAATAAATATAACCGGGGTTTGTAATTTTAAATTAAAAAAATTCAAAAAAAACCACTCTGAGCCATATGACCACTGACCCTGGGCTGCAAGATCTGAGCCTAAACCATACCAGGCCCTAACCCTGGGACCCTAGCCACCAGGCCCTAGGCCACCCTGACCTATGGCCTGACCCCAGGCCTGGAGCCACAACCAGTCTTAAAACCTAAACCTGACCTAAAATATAAATAAATATAAATAAAAATAAATACATAAACTAAACCTACTGAGCCCTACCTAAACCTAAAAGATGAAATAAAACTAAAAGAAAATAAATAAAACTACTATTAAAATAAAATAAACTAAAATATAAAACCTAAAATAAACATAAAAATAAAATCCTAAAAAGATAAAATTAAACTAACCTAAAAATAAATAAAAACCTAAACCCCTAAGCTAAAAAAAAACCTAAACCAAAATAAACAAAATAAACCTAAACCTATTAACTAAAAACCTAAACCTAAAACTAAACCTACCCTAAACTAAATCATAAAATAAATTAAAATAAATATAAACTAAATAAAACATAAAATAAGCCTAGATGTAAAACCCTTAAATTAAAACCTAAACTAAAATAAATAAACATAAAATAAAGAAACTAAATAAATAAAATAAACCTAAATAAAATATTAAATTTTTTAAAAACCCTAAACCTAAACCCCAATCTAACCCTAACCTAAACCTAACCCCACCCTGACCCTGACTACCAAACCTAAACCCTAAATCTTACCTAAACCAAACTAAATACCTAAAATAAATAAATATAAATAAATAGATAAATAATCCTACTAAAACCTAAATAAAATATATAAAAATAAAAAACTAAAATAAAATAACTAAAAAAATAATAAATAAAAATAAACTGATTAAATAAAATTAAATATGTAAAAATAAAATAAAATAAAATAAATAAAACTTAAACCTAATAAACAAAATAAAAATAAAATATAAAAAATAAAATAAACTACTAAAAACTAAACTAAATAAAAAAACTAAAAAATAAACTAAACTAAAAAAACTAAACCTAAAACTAAACTAACCTAAATAAAAATAAACCAAAAATAAAATAAACTTAAACCTAAAAAACTAATAAAATAATAACTATAAAAATAAAAAAAATAAACTTAAACCTAAAAATAAAAATAAACTAAAGATAAAGCTAAACTAAACTGATCTAAAATAAATTAAAGATAAATAAAATAAAACTAAAAATAAATAAAATAAAAAATAAAAAAATAAATAAATAAATGTAATAATAAATAATAAAATAAAATAAACTAAAATAAACCTCTTCTTGGTTTGGTTGGTTCTTTAAAAAACCCTAAACCACAAAAACTATCTTTACCCTAAACCTTACACTAGGCCACTAAACCTAAGCCCTGATCCAAACTATCACATAAACCAGGCCTTAAACCAGGCCACTCTGACCACTGAGCAAACCTAAATCCTACCACCACTCATTAAACCTAAACCTGGGCTCTACCCTGACCTGACTAAAACCCTGGGCCCTGGGCCTAAACCAAAACCACTAAACCTAGCTATAAAGATAAAATATAAATAAACTAAACCAATTAAATAAAAAATAAGATAAATAAAAATCTAACTAAACCTAAACTTAAACCTAAATTAAATAAAAACCTATAATAAATAAATAATAAATAAATAAAACCTAAAACTAAACCTAAACCTAAAATAAAATATAAAACTATTAAAATAAATAAACTAAACTAAACTAAAATAAAATAAACCTGGAATAAAACTAAATTAAATAAACTAAAAAAATAAAATTAATAAACTAAAATAAAATAAAATAAAACTAAATAAAATAAAATAAACCTAAAAGTAAAACATATAAATAAAATATAAACCTAAACCTAAATAAACTAAACTAAAATAAATATAAAAAAATAAACTAAACCTAAACCTAAACCTAAACCTAAACTAAATAAAATAAAATAAAATAAAATAAACTAAACTAAAAATAAAACCTAAAATAAACTTAAAATAAAACCTAACCCTAAAATAAAATAAACCTAAACCTAAACCTAAAATAAAACTTAACCTTAAATAAATAAAATAAAATAAAATAAAATAAACATAAACCTAAACTTAAACTAAAAAATAAACTAAAATAAAACTAAATAAATAAAATAAACATAAAATAAATAAACTAAATAAAAATAAAAATAAACTAAATAAATATAAAACTAAATAAACTAAATAAATGTATACCTACTTTTACATAATTTTTTTTTTAAAAAACTTTAAACCCTAAACCTAAAAACCTGGTTTATCTCTTCTATTTCTATATCTCATAGAATCAATAAAATAAAGGATATTACTAGTTTTCTCTTCATTTCTATAAAATATTTAGGCTCTCCTTTATATTGCTATCCTAAGAGTTCTCATCTCTTTGATGAGGTTATCCAAAATATTCAGAATAAAGTTTCTACCCTTAAATTTCATATTTTTTATCTTTTGGTGGTAGATTAATTGTTATTAAAAGTATTATTAACTCTCTTCCTTTGTTTTTGTTGCTTCATATTGTTCCTTTCATAAATTATAATAATTTTTTTGGGGTTCTAGGCATTCAACCAAAAGGATTCATTGGGCTTCTTTATCTAGCATGTGTGTTACTTTATTTGAAGGTGGTAAACTATGGTGGAATTTTAGAAGAATGTTTATCTTTGGGCTAATTTTATGAATTTCAAATATTGCAATGGTAAGCATCACTAATTTGTAACTATAACCATGTTAATTATATTGCTTGGAAACACCTTTGTGATGTTAAATGGCTTGCAGAACCTCTCATTTTCTTGGGGATCAATACTGGTTCTTCTTTTTTTTTTGGGAAGATAACTAGATGGGGGTTTCTTCTATTGATTCTATGCTAACTTCTTCTTAAAAAGTTAATCTTTTTTTAATGGTGATTGGAATCACTCTCTCTTAAATGATTTGATTCTTGAATCCATTTGTAATAATATCACTAATATTATTATTGATGGTACTATTGGATCAAGTTCTTTACAACATTTCTAGTAATGGTGATTTTTCCTTAAAGATACTTGGCACCATATTAGAGTTAATAAACCCTCTTCTCTATCTTTAAAATTTGGAATAATATTATTCTACCTCTTATTTGTCTTGTTTGGAGGATTTTAATGGTTTTATTGTGTTGATTCTTTACTTTTGGATAAAGGATTTTATCTTCTTTCTAAATGCATGTGTAGCTTTCATATTGAGAATGTTAAGTCATGTTTTTTTAATGGTGTCATTGCCTCTAAAGTTTGGGGTTAGTATGAGGAGTTATTTAATTTACATTGTTTTAATGGTAAGCTTTCTTTAATGGAACTTTTAACTCTTATTTTCTAAATACTATCAAAGGGCATATCAAAATTGTGGTGGCTTTTACTTTGATTTGGTTTTTTGGCTTAAGAATTGATGTTAAGCATCATAATGTGCCTATGAATCATAAGGATTATTGAAGACTAAAGATAAGATTTTTTCTTTACATAAGGCTGCTCTTCTTAGTGGTACTAATTATAGAGGTTGCAAGTTTGTTGCCTCTAAGTTGGGTATCAAGTTTCCTTTTTTTTGACTCACCTCCTACATAAAATCATTTCTTGGATTAAGACTCTTAATTGTATTAAAATTAATCTGATGGCTCAGTTGCACTTAACAAGTCAGTAGTGGTGGTATTTTTTGAAATAGTCTTGGGAATATTATCTTGGCTTTTCCACTCCTCTCTCTACTACTTATTATGGATGAATTGATGGCTATCATGCTCTTAAAGCTTTGTTTGGACAAAATTTTCTTACTATTTGGTTTGGAATCGATCTTTGAGATGGTTGTTGCTATGATCAATTCTAATCACAAGGGTAATGTTGAGCTTTTATTTAATTATGAATATGTAAGCCATTATTTCTAAACTTTCATTTAAAATGACTCATATTTTGAGGAAGGCAATCCTTGTGCTGATTTTTAGGGCTTAGGCACCTCTATGATTTTACATTGTTTATCAATGATATTATTCCTAAGAAATTAAGTGGCCTTTCTAACTTAGATAAAGATGGTTTGCCTTATGTTAGATTTACTTAGTTTCTTTTTATTTTTCAATGTTGGTGGCTTCTCTTGCTTTCTTTGTTGGGGTGCTTCTGCTGGTGTATTCTATTCTATTATTGTTGCCTCCTTTCCCTTGGGGTTTTTTCTTCTTCTATCCCTCTATTTTTGTTTCACTCCTTTTTAGTTTGTTGGCTTCCCTTCTTTGGTTGTTTGTTGCTCCCTTTTATGTTCTATATGTTTACTTGTTGGTTTTGTGGTTACACTCATTGGGTTTTTTGGGCTTTTTTTTTTAGCTGTGCTGTTGGCTTTCCCTCTTCCTTCATTTCTTCAGGGTGGCTGCTTTTGTTCTAATGTTGGTGGCTTTATTTGGTTGGTGGTTTTTTTTATCTCTTACTTGGTTATGGTCCTGGCTTTTGGTCGGGGTTGAGGTCCTTTTCTTCAACTCTTCTTCTATCATGGTGGTTGGTGTTCTGTTTGTTTATCCTCTGTGTTGGGGACTTTGATTGGTTATTTGGCTGGTTTATTTTTTATTTTTCCCTTTTAATGGTCGTTCCTTGTTCTTGGCAGACATTACTGCTTTGTCAGGTGCACTTGTAAGGTTTGTTAGCAATGATGGCTAGGATGATTTTCTTCTCTTATATTGGTTGGTAGCCCTTTTTTATGATTGTAACCCTTCTTTTGAAGTTTAGGCTCTAATTTTGGTTTTTACCCTGCCTTTCCTAAACTAAAACTAAAACTAAAATAAACAAAATAAAATAAACTTGAATAAACTAAGATAAATAAAACCTAATCTAAAATAAACTAAACCCTAAACTACTATAATAATAAATAAAATAAACAACTAAACTAAAGATAAAACTAAAAGATAATACCTAAAACTAAATAAAAAAATAAAAAAGCCAAAAGACCTAAACTTAAAATAAATAAATGAGCCTAAACAAGAAAAACTTACTAGGCTGACTAAATAGATAATGCTGAAGCTAAAGATAATAAGGCCTAAATATGATTAATAAATAAAATAAAAATGGAGTAAAGATAACTAAATGTAAAATTAAACTAAATGAGTGGCATGAGTTTGGGTTTGAAGATAGAGTCTGGGCCCTGGGAGCCCTGGAGTCTGGGCCCTAGATGACCCTGGGCCACAGGCCCTGGAGGCTGAGCCCTGGGCCTGGGCCCTGGGCCCTGAGACTGACACTTGAGCCTGAGCCCAGGCTGAGGCCACTGAGCCTGACTGGGGCTGAGGCTGCAGACTGGGCTCTAGGCCCAGGCCACCTGGGCCACAGAGGCACCCCTGACCCTAGGCCCTGGGAGGCCATGGAGCTGGCCCTGGGCCCTGGGCAGCTAGGCCTCTGGGCTTGGGCCATGACCCTGGAGGCAGAGCTGAGCCTGGGCCATCAGGCTGAGCCATGGGCAAAGGCCTAGACCTGGGCCTGAGATGATAGAGCAAAGTAAAGAATAAAGAGCCTAAGCCTAGGTAAATAGATAAAGATAAGATGAGCAGGCCTCTGGTAAAAGACTAGAGAATAAAAAAAGCTAAGGCTAAAGATAAAAAAGATAAACTGATTAAAATAAAAAGAGCTTAAAGGATGAAATAAATAATAAAAGATATAAAGATAAATAAATAATAAACCTAAAAAAAATAATAAAATGAAACTGACTGAACAAAGATAAAAAAAATATAAACTAAATAATACTAAATATAAAATAGAAGCTAAAAGGCAAGTAAGATAAAGATAATGAGCCTAACTAAAGATAAATAATAAAATGAGCCCCAAAGATAAAAGAATTAAACATAAGCTAAAAAAATAAAAGGAAAATGAGCTTAAGATAAAATAAAGAGAGACCCTGAGCCCTAAAAAAGTAAAGATGAAG